>PVLC010000617.1:118715-193211 GCA_004027655.1 Graphiurus murinus | reverse complement strand
CTATTTTTTTATTCTTTATTTTGAAACCGAGTCTCACTAAGTTGCAGAGTGCCTCACTAGGTAGCTGAGGCTGGCCGCGAACCCAGATCCTCCGGTCTCAGCCTCAAAATTAGGCTTTCTAAAACACACATACACACACACACACACACACACACACACACACACACACACACTCACACACACTAAAAAAAAATACCACGGCATATGGGTCCATACATCCAGTCACATATAAACAGATGTGTGCAATGTGTATATAGCCATGTACATGGGTGTGCATGCAAATGTGTGTATCTAGATCTTTATACATGTACACCTATGCATTAATATATGTGTGTATTATGTTTGCATACATGAATGTTTTAGTATGCATTTTAATTGTAGCTATATGCATGTGTCTGTGCATTTGTATATATAGATTTGTGTATGCACATTTATGCATATGCACAAACATGCACTTATGCATGACTGTCTAGACATGCATATACTCATCTGTATGTGCATGAATTTAAATATAATTGCATATCTGTATGTGTGTATTTGCGTGTAGTTGAAGATTTCACCACCATTAATTCATCATCCCTTCTAGGTAATAGAGCCCAGAGTGTAGTTTCCACTGGAAATGTGTCCAGAGTGGATGGATTTAGCAGAAATACACTTCTAAGGAGAGTGAATGCGCTGAGCTGGAAAGAGCCACTTGTCAACGTGCTGACCCAGGAAGGATGGACCCCACTGGTCTTGGGTGCAGGGCTGGCTACTTCCTTATGAGAGGAAACCAGCTGGAAGTCCAGAGTTGTGGTTGGCAGAAGGGCCTGGCATCCAGGGTGGACATGGCGGAGTGGGGGGAATAAGCAGGCAAGACACACTGGAGAACAGGATCCCCAGTTCTCTGTGCAGCTACACTTAGCTGTGCTGTGCCCGACGCCCTTGCTTGTTGCTCTTCATGGCCTCAAAGCTCTACCTGGCCTTCACATTCCACCCACGCTCTGGGGAATCGCCCTGTCCCCCATCCTAAGCCTGCCCTGGAGCCTACGAAAAGTCTGTGGTCACTCCATCTGGAGCAACCGTGGCCCTGCCTCCAGCAGGCAGGGGACAATGGTGGTGCTGACCTTGACGAAGATAAGAAGTCTGGACTCCTGTGACTTCCCTCTCCTTTACCAGTGTCCTTCACCTTCACCTTCCTGTCTGTCCCCCCTCTGCAACAGCCTCCTTGGGCTTCTGAAAACACAACAGGCCCCCTCCCGGCTCAGCTCCTGTGCAGCCACTCTGACCTCTGACCTCTGCCTTCATCCTGTCACCTTGTTGGAGACTTAGCACCAGTGTTGGTTTCCCAGCGAGATCTGCCGCACCCCTCTTAGGTGAAGTTGCAGCCATTTCCTCCAATGGTAGCACCCATTGTGTTCCTCCTCCAGCTTTGCCAACTTCACACACGGGCGCAAGCCCAGGCCCTTCCCTTAACCAGAATCCAGCCAGTTTCTGGCAACCAAGCCCCAGACGCGGGCTCCCTGGTGTCCACTCACTGCCACGCACTCTGTAATACATTTCTTTCCATTCTGAAACAAAACGACAGTAGCGTGTCTTTATCAGTCCTAAACATGTGTCCCGCATTCAGAAAGAACAGTGTTTTCGTTGCCCCAACAGTCATCTGTGGTGTTAAACTGCGTATAATTAAATTAAAAGCCTCCACAAACTATCCAGAATATAATGCCTTGAACAAACCTCAAATTATTATAATTAAAGCTGTTGAGACCTCGCAGCACAATAAGCGATCAACAAAAAGCACCCGGGCAAAGTGGCCGTCTACCGTGAGGTGCACCACTTTGCACAGCAGGGGAATCTGCCAAGGTCACCCGGGATCTGGTGGGGGGGGCAAGAGAAGACTCCTGCAGCCATGTCCTGAAACATCGGGGTGCAGAATTTCACCTGATCACCAAGGCCTACCCGGTTTCCTTTGGCCATCTGTGGGCTCTAATGAAGGCAGCCAATTGCTATAAATGGAACCAATGTCTACCATTTATCAAGAACTTCCAAGTGCCAGGCATTGCTCTGAGCACTAGACACACACGCATACTAGCTCACTTCTTTCTCGTCACTCCTCTTGGAAGTAGGAACACTGGGCTGGAGCTGGAGCTCTGTGGTTGAGTGTTTGTCTAGCAGGCAGGAGGCCAGGCTCCATCCCTAGCACCACATACACACATGTCCGTCATGGTCATGCATGTGACCAGGTTCACAAGGCGAAACAATCGCCCCCACTCCTGTGACTAGCAACAGGAGCTGTGATGTGAACGGCTGCCCTCCACTCTTGCCCAAGCTCTAATGGCCTCCCTGTCCCTACTCCCACTCTCTACTAAGCACGCCATGCCCCCTGTTGCCCTGCCATGTATCAGCTGAGGCAGCACCAGGTACTTTCAGCTGAGCCTGGGATAGGAAGGACCAGAAAAGAAACAAATGAGATATTTGTTAAGTGAGCTCTCTGGGCCAGTATTAGGGACAGGAACCAGCCAAAGTGTTGATGCTACTTGCAAACACCGCTCTGCAGAACAGTTGTGACATCAGGGGGCAGGTCAACTCGCCACACACCAAGCAATTCAGCCGCATGTGACCCTGGGTACCTGCAGAAAGGGCCAGATCTCAAGCTTGAGGGCTCAGTCTCACAAGACTGCCCCCACTTCAGTCACAAGCCCAGGTGTGACCTTGGGCCTGCGACAGCCAGCTACGAATCAGGCTTCCCACAATTCCTTGAGAGTGGATTCGCTTGTTAGAGAGGCTCCCAGAACACAGGGAAATGGCTGAGTGACAATTCCCCACTTATTATACAGGATATCACAGAGGATACAGATAAACAGCCCAGTAAAGGAATGCACAGGCCAAGATATATGAGAAGGGGCATGTAGTTTCAATGCTTGCTTTGGGGGGCCACCCACTGGATACCCCATGTGTTCAAGGATCTGGAAGCTCCTGACCTCTGTCTCTTTGGGTAGGAAGGAGTCTCCATTGTGTAGACCTAATGGATTACCTCATTGTCCCTGGGGAACCCATTCAACCTTCAGCCCCTTTCCCCTCTCTGGAGGTTCAGGGGTGCAGCTGAAATTCTAATCCTCTAATATGAGCAATTCAGCAGTTCACAAGAATCCACTTCTTTCAATAAAAGATGCTCCTACCACCCAAGAAATTCCAAGGGATTTGGGAATTCTGTGTCAGGGACTGGGGCCAAAGAGCAAATGGTAGAACTAACAGCAGAGGCTGAAAACATAGTCTTTATTATACCCCAGCATCACAGCCAGACACCTGGTAAGTCTATTCCCATGCTATAGGATGAACAAAGGCAAGAAGCTGGATCACTTTGTACAGCTGGACCCCAAGCCTAGTGCAGCAGATAGGACTTGAGTAAATGCTTGGGCTTGTGTCCATGGATGGGTCTCTCCAAGGGTTCTCTGAGGCAGGCAATGTGATCCCTACCTCGTGGGTGGTAAAACCAACTCTCAAAGAGGGCAAGACACTTGTCTAAGGCCCCACAGCCAATAAGGCAGAGCTGATGTTTGCAACCCAGACTGGGAGAATTGAAAGACTTGTATTTTCTCCAGCATGGTACAGGTGGTGCAGGTCAGGGGGGATGTAGTGTCAAGGAGTCTCTGTACAAAACTTTGGCTTCAGTTTGTTTCGTGGGTGAAGGAGCCACAGTGTGAATCTCACAGGCTCTGCAGAGATGGGGAAGGACCCGTGGAGGCTGGCCTGGCTGGCTGGAGTCAGCTTGTCCAACAGCAAAGAAGAGTGGCCACGAGCAGCCTTCAGGGAGCTGCAGACTTTTTGCAAAGCCTTTTATCTTGACCCCAGGTAGCCAGGAGCACTAGCTACAGAAAAGCACTTTCTGCACTTAAAAAGAGCTGCCAGCTAATACCACTTCAGAGCCCTTTGATGCCTGGGAGATTCCACATCAGTCAATATGACTTTGGTCTCTGGAAGCCTGCGACTCCCAGTGGGCGTGGGGGTCAAAACCAGGGCTCAGCAGCCTTGGGGATACTGTGCTGATCCCAGGGAGAGGGAGGGGCAGTTCTAAAGGCCCAGAGCCATCTTTACCAAGATCCCTTCCCCAAGGGTAGCAAGCACCCTGACTGACCGCCCAGAGTCCTCAGCTCATCTGACAGGCCTGGATGATGTCTCCTCCATTCCAATTTCCAAACTGAGGCAGGAAACATCAACAGAACACCTCCACTTCCAACATCCTGCAGTATGCATTGCTCTCCCTGCCTCCACAGGTGTGGTGAGGCTTTTCAGAACAAAATATGCCTCCAAATCACTGCCATGTGCTTCCCAGACAAGGGGCTGCAGCCTCTCTGTCCCCCTGGCTGAGTCCCCACCCACCCCTGAAGGACCTGGAGCAGATCACTGCATCTTCTGGAACCAGAAAGGACCCAGCTCTTAGGTGGGAACCATGAACCTTGAAAGGGGCTACACCATTCATTCATTCAATCATTCATTCACTCAACTCTCAGGTATAAAAACTTAAGTAATCACAATACTTGGGAGGCTGAGATAGGAAGATAGCTGGTTCAAGGCCAGCCTCAGCAACTTAGTGAAAACCTATTCCAAAATTAATAGGACTGGAGGCTTAGCTTGGTGGTAATATACCCCTTGGTTCATTCCTCAGGACCAAAAACAAAACAAAACTTAATACATCCCCCTGTGTTTCAGAGTCTGTGGCTTCTCTCCTTCTTGGGAGCTTTATATCATCTTTGACTCCTTCTCTTTCATGTGTCTTTATCTTCTGTGTCTCAAATAGACCCTCCTTATGGGCAGGACTTTCCTGTAAGCAGGCAAGGAAGGAAGAGAGGGATGGAGGGAGGGAGGGAGGGAGGAAGGAAGGAAGGGAGGGAGGGAGGGAGGGAAGGAAGGAACAGAGGAAGGGAGGAAGAGAGAAAGGGCAGGCATGGGAAAAAAGGGGAAAGAGAGGTAGGGAGGAAGATTTTGTTGACTCTATATCCATCTCCTCCAACTACTTCAAATCTGTCTCTTAGCAGTCAAACTTCTTAAAAGATGCATCTATAGTCTATAACTGCTATTTCCATTTCTTCCCCTCCTGACTGGCTTCCTCCACCAATGTGGCATGTGCAAGATTCACACCACCTGTACGGCTAGATGCAATAACTTTGTCTTCCCTTTGAACCCGCGGCTGCTCTGGTCTCTGCTCCCCTCACTGAATTTCCTCCTCTCCGTGTAGCCCCCCATACCCTTTGGTCTCATTTTCCAGCTCGCTCATCTCTGCAAGCAGCTGTGTTTGGAAATCCTCAAGGCCTCCTGCTCACCATTCTTCTGACTCATTCTTTTCCTTGGGGCATTTCAAATAGGATGGACAATTCAATTATGGTAAATCTCCCACCAATTCTTTCTGTGTCTTTACTGTCTCAGCCTCTTCTCCAGACTTCTCCAATCAACTCTGAAGCTGTGGGGAAGTAGTTCCTCTAAGAACACAATCCCTCCCCAAGAGGGACCAGCTGTCTGTTTCTAAAGGGTTAAAGAAGACTCTCTGGGGGAAGGAGTGGGAACATGTTTATCAACAGGTGGCATCCTTTTATGTAGTTTGCTTCTGCACCAAAGAAGCTTCTCCTTCAGCTTGGTTCCACCCCAAAAGTGGTGATGGAACTTTACTTGTGCCTATTCCAAATGCACAGATCTCAATATCTTTTCAATATTTGCACAAAGGTATTTAAGAGGCACCACAAACTCAGCAGGTCCCAACCAAACTCATGGTTGTCTTCCTTAAATTCACCATTTCTGGATGGGGTCCTCTTTAAATCTGATGGTGTAAGCCAAAACCTTGGGAGACATCTTTGGCATCTCCCTTAGCCCTGTATCTCTACATCCTGAATTCGTGCAGATTTTATCTACTAATTGTCTCTAATTCTGTGTACATCTCTCCATGTTCTCCTTTTCCCTCCCTCAATTGAATATGAGACAGTCTGACTGTTCATTTATAATATTGCTATACAATAAAGAAAAACAAAATTATGTCATTTGCAGGAAAACAGATGGATATGGCAAACACTGTGTTAAGTGAGATTAGCCAGTCACAGAAAGTAAAGGGTCATATGTTTTCTCTCATATGGGGGAAGCTAGGGAGTAATCGGGGTACAAGAGGGACTTAAGATACTGGAGGAGAAACTCCTGTGGAGCAATGGAGGTCTAGAAGAGGGTGGAGTGGGGAGAATTAATGAAGGAAACACTTCCATTAACATTATTGTAAATATATGATATTACCAATGCCAATCTCAGTGTCATGTATGGGGCAGGGGAGGGAGTGGGGATGGAGCTGGGAGATGCATGTCAAACGCTCTGTGCATGTATATCTGTATCACTTTGAACTACATTGTGATGTGAGACTACAGTACTCCAATAAAAGTATTTTTTTAAAATAATATTGCTGCAACTTTTTTTATAGTTTATTTATTTATTTTTAATTGGTGCACTGCAATCATACATCTTTGTTAGGCATAAGCTAGTAAAGGTAAGGGCATACATGCACACATTTCTCATTTAACCCTTCCTCAATTCCAACCCTCCTCCCTCCTCCTCCCTCCTTTTCAAGTTCAGTTTAATGACTGACTTTGATGTGTTCATGAAAGTACATCATGCTCATTAGGGTGTCCCCCCTCCCCCCATCACCTTCCATTAAGTCAAATTCTTTGTTCACCTAAGGTTTCTCCTTCTTCATCTGGAGTCCCTCTTATGTCCCATTTTCTCCCTAGCTTCCACATATTAGGGAGAGCATAGATTTTTTACTTTATGTGACCGACTAATCTCACTTAACATAATGTTTTCCAGTTCTATCCATTTCCCTGCAAATAGCATGATTTTGTTCTTCTTTATGGCTAAGTAAAAGGATCTAAATAGACACTTCACAAAAGAAGAAATACAAATAGCCAATAAATGTATGAGGAAATGTTCAACATCATTAGCAATCAGAGAGATGCAAATCAAAAGTACCTTGAGATTTCACCTAACTCCAATCAGAATGGCAATCATCAAGAACACAAACAACAACAAATGCTGGAGAGGGTGTGGAGAAGTGGGAACCCTAATACACTGTTGGTGGGATTGCAAATTAGTGTAACCACTTTGGAAAACAATATGGAGGATCCTCAGACGATTGGGAATGAACCTACCATATGATCCAGCAATACCGCTTCTGGGTATGTACCCAAAAGAACAGAAACCAAACTATCAGACCAACTCACGTGTATCTATGTTTATAGCTGCACAATTTACAATTGTCAAACTATGGAACCAGCCAAGATGTCCATCAACAGATGAATGGATTACAAAACTATGGGATACTGTTGTAACTTTGTAATTGGCTCAGCTCTCCCTTTTCTCGTTGTTTCAATTCTGTAGTTCTAGGGCTCTTTGGATAGGGAAAAATGGACCTTTATTCACATTTACCTCTAAATTTAGCATTTCCCTTGTGTATGTAGGCAGTGGAGGACAGTATCATTAGGCATACCTGTGTTTGTCATCAATTATAGAAACAAATGTTATTATATCACATTGCCATGATTGCAGATATCCTTAAATATATTTTGTACTCATCAGTATTTCAACGCTATGAGAGGTATTAAAACTATTATCAAAGTGTATTATTTAAGGTATTGCTGAAAGCAGTAGTAGGGTGGTAAATATTTAACAGCTGGCCCTTGAGAGGGAAGGTCCTGATAGTTCATGTTTGCCAATTCCCATGGTGCAAATGCTCCCATGATATCTGTATTCAAACTTTCAAGCTCCCTTTGGAGTGTCAATCCACAAATGTGAAATTGAAAAAAAGAAATTCACACAATCAGCTTTTACGAGTTAGTAGGAAGGAGCCTCCTTCAGGGCATCTAAGGATATATATTATTCTATTGTGGATGACATGTTATTATTTGACAAATGAACAAGAAAATTGTGATAGTATGGTACAAACGGGCTCTATCATAATTCTAATTATTTTAATTTATGCTCTGAACACAGGTTTTGAGATGGTGCCCCTGGGCTTTCCCAGAACTCACAGAAGGGTCCATGGCACAAGAAAATTTAAGAACCATCACTATTCTCAGAGTATCTCACTATTCTCCAAGAGAAGCTTAATTAAGACTGTAATCTCCGCCCCATGTCCTTCTTATACACTATTATACAACTTCTTATACATTTATACACTTCTTATACAACTATAGAGATAAGGATGGAATTTCTTCAAAAGACTAGGAAGGGAACCGCCATATGACCCAGCGATACCACTTCATGGAAGCTTGCCAAAGAATTAAGGTCAGAATACCACAGTGATGCATGCATACCCATGCTTATAGCAGCACATTTCCCATTGGCCTAACTATGGAACCAGCCTAGGTGTCCATCGACGGATGAATGAACAAAAAAAAAATGTGATATATATGCACACAATGGAATTTTACTCAGTCAATAAGTGCCTCCCAGCCACCCCCCCCCCCCCACACACACACTCTAAATCCTGTGAATGGCTTCTCGCTCTTCTTAAGATAAAAGCAGACTCCTTCCCATGACCTAAGAGACTGCATTGCAAGGTTTCTCATCTGCCCTCTCTTCCACCTCATGCTTTCCTACAACCAACAGAGGGCTCTGCTAACCTCTCCTGGAGTGGGGTGGCCCCTCCTCCTCTTCCCTTGCTTCCGGAGAATCTTCTCTGCAGATCCCATGAGGAGCCACTGAAGCTCAGTATCACTCCTTGGGGTCTCCTGGGAGCCGAGATTCACAGTGCAGAGTTGCTGGTGTACACCACACCCTGGAGGGAACAGCTACCTCCATCCCTGGCCCCATTCCAGAAAGATACCCTCACTACCTTGGGCAGTTCCCTTTCAAGACCATAGTAGAACCTTTAAATGGGTGCCCCAAGCCCTTTGAGATCCTCTTATAGTAAGGATGCTTGAGGAGATAAAGTTCCTGGGGATTAGAGGAAACTTCCTGATGCTTCCCCCCTAGCTGCACATCTTCCTTCCTAACAGGATTCTCTCATTTCCTCCTCTACTTGGTAGATATTATTTCCTCCCGGACTTTAGCAAAGCAAAAGGGCAGGTTTTGCCCCAATGAGCTGGCGCTGTCCTAAGCCATCAACCTTCCTCTCTCTGCTTATCATGGAGTATGCTTTATCTGTGTGCATTGCTGGGTACAGATTCCAAAGGTTTCCCTAGATGATATTTTGCTTAAAGCATGAAATAATAGACACCTCCATCCTCAGCTTGAAGTGGAGAAGTCCTCCTTTTTCAATCAGTGATGTGGGGCTTCCAGCAGCTAAGTAATTCCTAATAAATGGCCAACCCAACCTGGTCTGGTGTGGGGACACGGGGCTGTGGTAAGCTTCCTCTTTGAGGGGCATTGTCCTGAATAGATGAGCTTATGTAGAATGAACTCAGACATCTTAAAAGCAAGTCAGCATACCAGTTAATCAAAAACCTGCTCCTTTTTTTAAACAGGCACCTTATATGTATCTTGAGAAAGCCGTAAATTGTGCTAATCCACTCCTTTTACTGCTGTCCAGAAAGAATTATTTTTGTTAATGGTGTGGTAAATCAGGAGACTTGTTAGTGAAACTGCTCAGAAAATGGGTCTTGAAAATGAGAGCCATAATATTTGTCAGATTTCCAAACCCCCTCTTGGGAACAGAGATGGTCACTGTAACATATTTGCTGAATCCCATTACTTTAATACATTTATGTGGCTGGAGATATGGGATGCTAAGGAAGGTACGTACATAAATCAATGGTAAAAACATAAAACCAAATCCAAAGATAGACATTATGGCTGTAAATTCAGACCTGATTTCAGGGCTAGTATTCTGATAGATTTGAGTATCATCACTTACACGCTTAAAGAGGCTGCTCAGCCTCCTTTATAGTCCAGAGCGAATTGGCGATGATAATGTGATCTAACCCCCCTCCCCCAGGGTCCCTAAGGCTAATGATCCTGTGACATTCCTATCAGGTAGAAGCCTTCTGCACAGCGCAAGGTAAGGCTATCCTGCTAATCATTCACACATTGTGATCCCTTTCTGGGGAAAAATAACACGAGAGATGCCCAGACTCACCCCTGATGCGAGGGATGGGCATGAAGAAAAAAAAATGTAATAGCAGCTTGGCAAAAATGTAAAGTTTGATGACATGGAGCATTGCTGACAGTATGAGAAAACATATTTTCATACAATACTAGGTGATTTGGCTCAGCCATTTGAAGGGATAATTTGGCAGATCATAAAAAATGCATATATGTATATGCATATGCAGGTATTTGTTTATATTTACACATGGCATGCATATGCCCATATAATGGTTATTATTTATTTATTTTTTTGGTACTGGGGATTTAACTCGGGGGGCTTTCTACTTCTGAACTATAATCTCCCAGTCATTTCCTTCTTTCTTTCTTTCTTTAAATTTTGAAACAGGGTCTTGCTACATCACTGACAGTCTTGCTAAGTTGGTGAGACTGACTGACCTTAAATCTGAAATCTTCCTGTCTCAACCTTCTAGGTACTGGGATTAGAAGCATGAACCACCAAACTTGGCTAATGCTTTTCTTTTTTTTAAATTTAATTCAGTTCAACTTTTTGGTACTGAGGATTGAACCCAGGGGCACTTTACTGCCAAACTACACCCTCAAACTTTTATTTTTACTTTGAAACAGGGTCTTGCCAAGTTGCTAAAGCTGGTCTTGAACCTGCAATCCTCCTGTCTCAGCCTCTAATGAACAGGGATTACAGATGTGCACTACCATGCCCAGCCATGTACACATATATACATACAACATAGGCTTATATACATATACACACATCTACAGATGCATGCTTAGCTTTTTCATCCACTGAGAAAAACCACTGTGTTGTGTGAACATGTGGATGGGCACAAGGATGTTCACTATAGGGTCATGTGTAATAGTGAACACCAATAGGGAAAAGGTAAAAAGCATTAATTTATGGCGGTCTACACCACGAGCAATATGCACCTGGTAAAGCGAGTGGGATATTTCCACACTGTCATGGTTTAAGTCGGGAGTGTCTCCCTGCAAAGGGTCCTGTGTGGAAGTCTTGGTCCCCAGTGCAGCAGCGTTCAGAGGTGGGGTGTTGGGAAAGTGATGGGTCATGATGGGTCTAAACTCACTAGTGGATTGCTGCACCGATGGAACCATAGGCAACTGGACGAGCTGGAGGTGGCAGAAACTGTAGGAGGTAGATAGAACCCAGTTGGAGGGAGTGAATCCTTGTGGGACGTTGCCTAAGAGACTATATCACATCCCCAGCTTTTCTTTCCTTTCTTTCCTCTCTTTCCTTTCTCTCTCCTCCCCCCTCCACAAGGCCATCACCTCTGCTTCACCACACCCTCTCCTCCAGATGCTCTGCCTCACCACAGGCCCATGGCCCCATAGTGATGGAAGCCAAAAGCAAAATATGAACTGAAACCATGAGCCCACTTTATCTTTCCTCCTGTAAGTTAATTTTCTCAGGTACTTTATTATAGCAACAGAGAGCTGACTAAGACAAAACTTAAACCAACAAAGAAAGATGGACATCGCTGAATGAATGAAATAATATCTTCTACTTCTAAAAATGATGAGAAGGGACAGATGTAGGACGCTGAATGAAGTTTTGTCCTCTACTTCTAAGAATTATGGGAAGAGACGGACAGATGTAGAAAGTTACAGAAGCCCTACTGTGATTATTTAATTTTACGTTGCCTTCTAGCTTCAATTCCTAGCTGAAACTCTCAGATGGGCCTGCCCTTCACTTTACTGGGAGAGTTTGGGCAGAGGGTTTAAACTCTTGAAACCTTGACTTTATTGTCTACAAAGTGAGGACAAACATCCTAATTTGGGAAAAAGAGTCTCACTGTGCCTGGAACATAGCAGGTGCCCAGCAAGTCCTAGAAGTCTGTCACCTGTCATCTTTGCAACATCATCTTAGAAAAAAAATTAATACTCTCAAGAATGGAGACTGAGCCTTTTTGGGTGACTTTTATCAAAAGGCTCGTATCTACAACTCTCTTCCTGCCAATCTTTATGTCATTTTTTGCTTGTCTGCTCTAGGACTCAACTCTGATAGCATTACAGAACAGCAGAAGGCATTCAGCGACAGTTTTTGACCAAGTGTCTCCACAAAAATCAAATGATATTATATCCGTGCATCCCCAGAAAGTAGGCAGAAAGATATCAAAGGCTGTTAGATCTTGCTTAACAGAAAGGCAGCGAGCTAGAGATCCTAGCAAATGAGCTCCATTATTTCAAAGAGGACGTGCATAAATCATTTCATGCATGCAATAATTCAGCAGTGCTAAAAACTTAAGAAAAGCAGAAGGAAAGGGTTGTTGGGATTACTCCATCTCACTTCATTTTGCAAATGAGGAAACCTGGGCAGGAAGGTCAGAAGGCTGGCCCAAGGTCACAGAGCTAGTTAGCTGGAGAACAAAGTGAGACTCTGGGATTCTGGACTACACTCTCTCCTTTCTTTCCCATCTTATCCCTTGTCTAGAGCTCAGTAAGAACTGCACTCAAGAGGTAATATAATTGGGGAATATTCTCTCTGCAGTCCATAAATTGGCCCTGGATGATAAGTATTTCCCTTTGATCATTTTAAGGAAATAAACATGCAGTTTGAAAATGACCCAAGATGTTGTTAATAACTACATCTCAAATTCAGAAGAGCCTAAATAAAGTTTGTTAAAAAAAATCTTCAAGAATTATTTCCCTTGATAGGGCTACAAATGTTTACTGTCAGCCATTTTCCCTCATAGATGAAATGCGCCACTGTGGTTTTTAGGGGGTAAAATTTGGGGAATAATTGTTTCTTTCACTTTTTTCTCTTCAAGCAACAGAGAAGCTTTAGCTGGAGGATTATTCTTGAACCTGAAAGGAGGATTGCCACACCGTGG
Source organism: Graphiurus murinus (assembly GCA_004027655.1). Lineage (NCBI taxonomy): Eukaryota > Metazoa > Chordata > Mammalia > Rodentia > Gliridae > Graphiurus > Graphiurus murinus. The sequence goes on along the minus strand of PVLC010000617.1, from coordinate 180,294 downwards.
GGTCAGCGGTTCCCTCTGTCAGAGACTTTTCCACCACATGATGCCATGTTCAACTAGCTGGCTACGTGCCTCTGTGCCTCTGTTTCTCTTGTGTAGTTAAGCTTTAGCTAGCACTCCAGTTGGAATCTTGGTCCTCCAACCCCTGCCTTTGAACTCAGAATTTCTGTTTTTCTCACTCTTCCCTTCCCAACTTCCAACCTCTCCCTAGCAATGATTGTTTTTTTTTAGCTGTTGTTGTTATTATTTGTGCTAGGAATTGAACCCAGGAGCATTCTACCTCTGAACTACACCCCAAGCCCTATTTTATTTTATTTTTTGTTTTGTTTTGAAAGAGGGTTTTGCTAAGTTGCTAAGGGTCTACCTAAGTTTCTGAGACTGGCAGCATACCCATGATCCTCTGGTTTTAGCCTCCTGTGTACTGAGATTACAGGTGTGGGCCACTATGCCGGGCTTTCTCCCTATCAATTATGTTTTCTAAACTGTTACAAAGAAACATCTTACTTCCCCCCAAAACAAATACCTATTTCCCCACCCCATCCTCTGAAAAAACAATCATGAAATTTCAACTCCCCTGTTGGGGGAAAAAATGAGAGGTTGCTTGTTTAAAAGGATTAAAATAAAAGCATCACATAGCAGGATACTTAACCCTGCCAACTGCTGTATTTTTATGTAGCATTTGGAACACTGATTGGATAGATCTGGAAATGCCTGTTGTCAGTAAAAGCAATTGATGTCTTTTGAGTAAAAGAAAAAGTAAAAGGAGCTTGGTCCTAAATGCCAAAGATTACACTTAGAAACCTAGAGGCCATATGTCATTTGGACTGAAAACTGTCTGTAGACAGACCTTCTTGTGCTGCCTCTAGATGTCTTGGATTTCACTGTCCCAATGATCACAACACCCACACCTGATGGCTCCTCGTGACAGCAAATTATTATTTGCAAATTTCTTCCTATGTCTGTATTCCTTGGTTATGTTTTTCTTTACTGTGTCAGAATGAAATCCTTGTGTCTCTGTGGACCTGAAATTTTGCTGCTGGAAAAATATAACCACATTTCATTCATCATCATTCCACATGAGTTACAAGATAAATATGCAAAATTTCTACCTTTTCCTGCTTGAGAATACTTGGAAATCATCTCTGCTCAAGGTTGTGTGTGTGTGTGTGTGTGTGTGTGTGTCTGTGTGTCTGTGTGTGTGTGTTTGCATAGTATATGTGTACATACATATATTATTTAACATTCAACTGAGGTGCCGACCAAGCAGTCTGAAAGTTTGGGCAAGAATTAGATGGGATCTTTTCTTCCGATTTTTCTCTCTTTTATTCCAGTTCTCCATCAATACTTGCCTTGGAAAGGGGAAATGTTGTTAAAAAGGATAGAGAGGTCAAGAATGAAATAAATAGGTATTTTCAAAATCCAGGTTTCTAGGTTTCTAAAAAAACCCAGATATTGTTTTGGATGAGCCCAAGTTTTCGTATTTCAAATGCTAAATCTTAAAGGGCTCTAGGTATATATTTTGTGTTTTCAAGGGTAGGGTAGGTAGGAAAAAAAGGATTAGGATCCAAGACACCTTCCCTAAAGACTTCCTGTGTCAGGAGGATAGGATAAAATACGTGAAAGGGGAATATGCTGATGGGTTCTTACAAAGGGCCATGTCTTATCTTTTCTCCTAGATACATCCCCAAGCCCATTTCAGCAAGCAAGCAGCAGAATGGTATCCTCATGCTTTGGAAAGAGATCAAAATAATGGAAAGAGAGCTGGCAAACACAAGCTTGGAAGGGAGAGAAGACCAAAGACCAGATGGATTCAGTAACATCTTAGTAGATGCCAGAGTGTCCCTATTCCCCTCATCATGTGCCTTATAAGTTCAATGAAAACTAGACTGAAACCTGGGGGATTATGGAGTAATGAGTGAATGGAGCTAAAGTTTCCATTGACTAGTAGACAGGGCAATCCAAATAGAAAAGTCTATACAGGATTACTTGAGAGAGACAGATAGAGTTGTCTTATTTGTACCCCACAGTTTGTATGCAGGAGATGAGTAACCTTTATCTCTGAGTAATATAGTTTAGCAGGTCTATGACAATGCTTTTAAAGTCATGACTTTAAGATAGAACTTGGATTCTCCCATAACTTCTGTCAACAAAAAGGACTACGATGCATTCAAAAGTGTATTTAAAAAGAAATAAAAACAAAAATTGATAAAAAAGAAAGAAAAAATATAAACCATCAAACTGTGAGAAAAGTTCCATATCAGACTATCATACTTGATCCCCAAAATTTTATTTTCCCAAAGTCTCCCTTGCTTTGAGTCTGACTCACCAAATGGCATCTCCACTTGTCCCCTCATTTGGACATCCCTCAGTGCAGTTCCCAAATATCTGCCCTTGGCTCTGCTCCCAGCTCCATGCGGGCCCCTTGCCCCAACACACACTTTTGGCATTTTGCTAGTTTGAGGGACTCATGCATCTGTCTCTCCATTCACAGCTTGAACCGAACTTGTCATTCTGCAGAGTTGAGATAAGCCAAAGGCTGGCGTTGGATAGCTGTAGGATTTCACCATCAAATGAGAAAGGCCAAGCCCCGCCCTCAGTTTCACACTTTGTTCTTCAGAGCCACCAAACAACTCTATAATCTAATTACTCTTTTCTATCTCTTCTGTACATGGCCCCCTCCCTCGTGGGTTGCAAGACTTACCTCTTACAAAAGCTCTTACACTCTGGTCCTACTAGCAAGGAGACAGGGAAGTGGAATCGATCATGGATTACAGAGGGAGAGACAGATGCAGGGAATGTGGAAGCAAGTCTGCACTCTCTTATGCCATAACAAACTCTTGGGGTAGCCAATGATACCCATACCTACAGCCAAGCTTTTCCTTTACCTCTCTGGATGAGGACACACACATCAGGAGAGGGTACCTCCTTGCGTGTCTTCTAAGTAATTGACTATGGGTAATTCCGCTTAAAATGGGAATGAAAATATGGATTTAGTTCAGGTGGGAAACCAAATCTAAGGAAACTGAACAATCTTTGATGATCTTTAGTTATTTTCCCGAATTTCTTTATGTCCTCCAGTGTATGAACTCTTTTAGCCCTAAACTATGTGAAGGGGTCATTAATTCTTTTTCTTTTTTCCATTGGATACCTACTCTGGGAAGTTGTATTCAGTGATATCGCTTTATCACTGATTCCAAGGGAGAAAGGAACAGGGAGGATTGCTACTAAATATTGACTGTCTGCTCTGTTCTATGCACTTGGCAAGGTGGTCCACATAGATTGCGTCTCCTAAGCCACAAACTGATCCTATAAGGCATATAGTAAAACCACTATTTTCCATAAGGGGAAACTGAGGAAGAGGCTCCCTTAGCAGAACTAGGGTACACATTCATGATGGTCTGATGACATGAAACCCATGTTTGTTTGTTTTTTTCTTTTTTTAAGGTATGTAATAAAAACTGCACGTATTTAATGCATATAATCTGATGAGCCTGACATGAGCATACACCCATATTACCATTACTAACATGATCAAGGTAATAAACCATCCAACCATCCATCACTTCCAAAAGTTTTCTTGTGTGTGTGTGTGTGTGTGTGTGTGTGTGTGTGTGTGTGTATCTGTGTGCTTATGCACAAGTGTATTAAGAACCCCTATCATGAGCTCTATACTCTTAAGCTTTTTAGAACACAATATGGTATTGTTAATTACAGGCACTGTGCTTTCTGGCAAATCTCTAGAACTTTCTCATCTTTTTTATTTTTATTTTCTTTTTTCTTTTTTTTTGCAGTACTGTGGATTGAACTCAGGGGCATTCTACCTCCCAGCTATACCCCCAGCCCTATTTTTTTCCTTTATTTTTGAAACGGGGTCTCCCTAAGTTGCGGAGTGCCTCACTAGGTAGCTGAGGCTGGCCGCGAACCCGTATCCTCCAGTCTCAGCCTCCCAAATGCTGGGATTATAAGTGTGCACCACCATGCCCAGCTTCTCATCTTTTTTAACTAAAATGTTGTACACATTGAGCAACAACTCCCTCTTCTCTCCCCTCACCTCAATGACCATTCTACTCTCCATGTCTATGAGGCTGACCACTTTGGACTCCTCCTATAAGTGGAATCATGCAGTACTATCCTGTGATGGGCTTACTTATCTTAGCACAGGATCATCCAGGTACAATCCTACTGCCACAAATGGTAAGATTCCCTTCTTTATTAAGGCAGACAGATATTCAATTATATGCATATGCCACATTTTCTTTCTTCTTATTTTTATCCAAAAACACACCTAAAATAATTACTGTAGAAGCATTTGAGATGGTCCATAAATTTTTGTTTAAGGGAATATATGAGAACTTCATCCTCTGTCTATAGGTTAAAAAAATTTTAGTCTGCACTGCTCAGAAATCCCAGATAAACATTTGAGCTTTGGATGCTATGAATAGTAGTAACTTGGGAAAAGACTATCCTGCCTGTTCTGCATTCTAAGATGAAGAAGGTCTGGTAATCAAGAATAAATAGTGCATGTTTTACAAAATATAAATACACAATTTCCCCTCAGAGAGAATTATTCAAAATTGAGGAGAGCTGCAATCTGTAAACTCACCATATCTTCAGGGAGCAGTATGTGGTCCAGTACCATGGACCACAGACAGATCATCTTCAATAAGATGGGGTTACTTACCAATGGTCCACCATAAGTCAAAAATATCATCAGAAGTAAAAGATGTATTCACTCTACCTAGCCACTGAGCATCATGACTTAGCAACACAGCAATGTTCCCTCTGAACCCAGGCCTGACTGGCAGCTATCTATGCCTTGCTGCTTCTGTCCAGCATCCCAGGAGAGTATCATACCCTGTGTACCACTAGCCCAGGAGCAAAACAAACTTCAAAATTCTAGTGCATTTTCTCTTGGATGTGTAACACTTTCACACCATCATAAAGTAAAAAACAAAAACAAACCAACAAAAACACAAGGCAAAATGTCATAAATTACCATCTGTATATCACAAGCACACAGCAGCTGAGCTGAGAGTCACCTAGACCTACCCAGGGACAAACAGTAAAGCAACCACTTCAATGCAATCTCTGCCTTTTCATATTGCTGGAAGCACTCAGGCTGCCTGAACCCCAGGACGAAGCAGTGCTCCTCCCAGAGAATAGCATGGGGGAAGGAAAAAGAGCCAGACATCAATGACTCCATCCTGGGGACCAGAATGAATGATTTAGAGTTCCTGAAACTGCACAGGTACTGGATGGGGCTTATTTCAAAGTGAGGGGGAGGGCAGAGGTGACATGTGCAGACAGGAAGGATGGAGGCAGAGTCATCTCTCACAGTTGGGAAAGGCGCTGAGGTCTCCTTCAGGTGCATCTGCCTGGCAGCTCACAGAGGGAGGTAGGAATGAACCTAACATTTTGGTAAGGGTTGCTGTTCACGTCTCCTCTTATGCTCACCTCTAAAGCTACATTTGTCCAGTCATCATCCTTTGTCCTTGGTATATTCTTTAATGTGCATTACTTTAAGGGTGCAGCCAGAGAGGGGACAGGGAAAGAGGAAGAGAAGTCCCAGAGCACAAACCAGGGGATGCACCTGCTCACACAATGAGCATGCTGCTGCATGGGCTACCCCTCTTCTTATCTTCTTAAGGACCATCCAGCCCTGAGAGCATCACCAGGGACAAGGAGCTGCTTTGATCCTGGCAACAGATCCCTGAGTCTCCTTTCTTAAAAAACCCTTGAGAGGGACATCCTCCCTGCTTCAGTTCTATCACCAGAAGAGAAAGTTCTATATGGCTTCACCAGGATCAAATCCTCGTTATCTGCCGAGCTGGCTGGGGCACACACACTCTGCTGCTGTATCCTTTGCACCATCCTGTCCACCTATATCCCTTGCACACCCTGCTCTCCCAGTGCCTGTCTTCTTCCTTGGAGCCCTGCTCTTACGCCTGAGGGATTTCTGTGACCTGCGCCATGGTGGGTTGGAATTACCAGAAGGATATGCCTGCTGGCAGCAGCCTTTAACCAATGAACAGGTGATGGTAAATAGATGCCGGTGGCTGGCACAATGGCACAATGCTTAGATGGTCTCTCAGTGGTCCTGAGGGGAATCGGGCCCTGCCTGCCTATGGCGGCCGGGCACCCATTCACACACACACCACATTACCTTCCAATTCATTCATTCATTCATTCATTCATTCATTCATTCATTCATTCCTTGTCTCATTTCCCTGTCCCTTACTAGAGTTCCCTGCATCACTTCACAAATTAAGTGACACACGCTTAGATCCTTCCAGCAGCATCTGCTCTTAGGAACAGGACCCAAGACACAGGTAGTTGACATAAGTGCAGGTAACTTTTAAAACTCTCCCCTCTACCAATCCATCTCTGTAGCACTGACAGATCAAGAAGAACTGTCAGAAGATTCTAGGCAGAAATCTTGAAATGACTTGGAATCATTCTATGTTGTGCATGGTTCAGCTAAAAAGAGCAACCCAGCATGTACAAGTTCCTGTCTCCGGTGAACCTTTGGATTGCCCTTGACCACTGATCCCCAAACTTCATGCCCTGCTGCTCTTCTTCCCAGGGCTCAGTCCCTGCTGTAGCCTTGCTGTTCTTGACTGTAGCTGCATCTGAGAACAAGGGGCTGAATCTGATAGCTGCTGGCCTGACAGAAAGTCAGGGAACAGAGCAGTTCCTGAGTTCCAAGTCATCTCCACTGAGCCACAAGGCTGCAGAGATAGAGAGGATTAGACAGGGTTCTCCCTCAATGCATGAGTCCATGGGAGCTGGAGATCCGGAGGAATACCAACCAGGAGATGAGGAGAACCTGCGAAGGGGACAGCGACTCGGGAATTCACCAGCTAAGTTAACTAGAAACAAGCTGAAAGGGTGTTGAGAGATGGCTGGGGGTGGATGAATCAGATAGAGACCCGTGTGTATCTCGGCTGGCTGGTGATCATCTTTTTAAGGCTCTACTGAGTGACGGGTGAATCTGAGAGTTTAGGAAGTCCATGAGATTGAGCCTTTGCTGTCTTGAGAATAAACCCAAACTGCCCTAGTTTAAAGATGCCCAGAACTCCCAAGAAATCAAATGTAAACCTTTTAAACACTAGCCTGAATCCTTGCTCAATAAAAACCACAAACAAGGAGCTCTGTGCTGCTTTTGGGGCTTCAAAAACTCTTATTTCATTTTTTCCCCCTTGGTGAGTGGTACAAAATGTGCCAAGTGGAGTTAAAATAAGGAAAAGGGGAACAGGATGATTGAAAATGCATATGCCATATTTAAATAATTAAATATTGACTGCAAATGAGTAATATAACCCAACTCCACAGGACTCTGGGTTTTTTCTTCTGAGACTGTCAAATCCCAGAACAAACTTTAATTAGCACAAGATCAGTATTCCTTTGAGCTTTAGGTAAATCCTCTTCTCCTTTTTATATAATGAGGTGTCCAGTACTTGACTGGCACAACCAAGTCAAATATATGTAAATATGTATGCAAATATATGTAAATATGTCCAAGTCATGTAGAACTGGCCCAAACCCATTATTTAGAAGAATTATGTAAGATTAATGACTCTTAACCTTTTAAGGTCATGAGCCCTTTTGTTAGTTGATGCAATATTTGTGAAATGTATGTCCACACTTAAGCACTGTTTCACATATTGGGAAGATAATGAGTTCCCAATCACTCAAAACCTTCGTCATTGCTCTGTGGATTCCAAGTTAACCGGATTTAAGCTTCAGTTACCGCTTGGGGATCTCTTCACTGATGATAAGTAATTTGGAAGTAGATAGTCACCATCTTCTACAAGATAGTCACAAAAACCCATTGAGCTGGTCTGGATACGAGAAAACCATGGAGTTTTAAAACAGTCCCAGCTCACCGAATGAGATCCAACTTCCTCATTCAATGATGAAGTACTTTTGGCATAACTTCAAATTGGGTTAACCCAAAACAAACACATAAGTGAAAAATAATCTTTAGAAAATTATCCTTGACAAGACAAATGTACAATAGTTAACGATCAACTGGAGTCTGCACATCCTTTAATTCAAATGGCACCGACCGTATCCACTAAAGCAAAGGTACCATTTCATTTGCATGTAGTAGACAGGCCTGGGGTCCACATATGCTTAGAAAACAGCTGCTCCGTGCTTGCACCCACTTGTCATGATAATGCAGTGATTTCTCTGTCCCTACTTAGGAGCCAATAAATTGTCCAATTCTGACAGCTAGAAGCCTGGTAGTGGGTTGTCATAAACCCCAAATCCATAACACTGAGACATGAAAAATCTACAGTTTGTGTTGATTTCAATTTGGAAAATCAAATTCAAAAGCCACAATGTTCTTCCCTCTCCAAGACATAAAACCATTTTTTTTTCCTATTTGAAAAACATCTCGGCTAATTATGAAAACAAAATCCCACAGTGAATCAGAGGCTGAATGTGGGGAAATGTACTTAACTGACTGACTCTCTCAAAGTCTCCAATGAAAGTAAATAGAAGCAAAGTAATTAATACTGAACACCAGGTTTCCATTTGTCTCTCCTTTATTCTAAGGTAGAATAAGTAACGTTGGGAGAAAGGGGCTGAAGTGATGTGTTTACCATGGTGGCATCCCCTGCATGACAAGCTGTTTCCAGGAGCTAATGAGCTTTCATAGTCAACTGCTGAGTGCATCCTGATATTAGGGTTAAAAACCCATCCTATGGCAAATTACTCCCGCCTCTAATTTGGCAAAAGTAAACCGTTTGGAGTCCAAGTAGGGATTTCGTGCCAAGCTCCTAATTTGGGCTGTATACAATATTTCAAGACCAACTTTCATTAGAATCAATTTACAAATGTATTACATGTAAGCAACTGAGCTGAACCACAAAAAAAAAAAAAAAAAAGCAACAAAAAAAAAACCCTTTTCTTTGGTCACTATCTAGCTTCATTCCTTTATAAACACCATGGTGGAAGACTTTTTAACATGCTGGATATGAGAGGATGAGAGGAGATACTATTGACTCATCCTACATCTCCATGTTCATCCAGGGTTCTCCGAGTGGCCTCCCTGGAGTTGAGCAGTCCTGCAGAATTCAGTGGACAAGGGGGATGGCAGACAGCCTGGGTTGGATTCTCACCTCTGCCAAGTTCTAAATAACTCCGTGTCCTTGGGAGAGTTACTTCATCCCTTTAAGACATCAGTTTCTTCATCAGCAAAATGAAAATCAAAACTGTGTTCACTGCTGAGGGTTACTGCCAGTATTAGGAGAACCCGTGTAAGTACTTAGCCCAGCACCCAGTACAGAGAAATGTTCAGTAAGTGTTAGGTAGGATGCTGCTACTGCTTCTAATGATGTAGAGGGAAAGAAGAAGAAGAAGAAAGAGGTGAAAAGGGATATTTGATGAGCATGCATCTGTTGGAAAATGTACTCCACGCTTTCAAGTACATAGATACAAAGAATACTACACTAAAATTGACTAAACGACGGTAGAGACTACTGGACCACTGAGTCATAAGCACACTCCCCGGTGGCCCCAACTATAGGAACAGAGTGCCCCAAAGCCACTCAGAAGGTACAAGGTGTCTAAATGGAGTGGCGCCACCCTCAGACTATGTAAAGGAACTCCTCTAAGCTTTACAGGTGGCCAGAGTGTGTAAACAGAGCTAGCTTTGGTGCCCTTGACAACCGGTATCTCTGTTCATTTGTTTTTATCACTTTTTTTCTTTTCCTTTCTTCCTCCTTTTATTTATTCATTTATTTTTATTTTGGTACTGGGGATTGAATCCAAGGGCATTCTTCCTCTGAGCTATACCCCAGCCCTTTTTATTTTTAAACAGGGTCTGGTTAAGTTGCTGAGGGTCTCACTAAATTGCTGAGGCTGGCCTTGAACCTGCCATCCTCCTGTCTCAGTCTCCCAAGTACTAGGATTACAGGTGTGCATCATCATGCTCAGTTTATTTGTATCACTTTAAAAACAAACAAACAAACAAACAAAAAGCAGCATCACTTTCAAAATTACCATTGGAATCCCTGGAAGCCAAGCACCCAAGAAAGGAGTCAAGTCAGCCTGGATTTCACCTTATAGTCAACTTTTCTCCTTGGAAGGTAAAACACAGTTCAAATGAACACTAAACGCAGCCACACCTCTGAGTGCCGAGCAGGGTGGTCATGCAGAATATGGAGCTTTCAGACTTTGGCCAACCTTGGAACTTCCTCTCACACCCAGGTTACATCTTCTGCTCTCCCTCCTGATCTCGAATGTGGGGACAGAGCAGGGAACTGGAGGGAGGCGGACAGGTGAACCTGGGGAATGTGTTTCTCTGCATCTCATCATTAAACTGTCTTAGAATCACCCAGTTGGGGTGGGCCATATTTTCCCTCTTGGATCCTGTCTAGTTCCTTGCTAGGAACTTGGAATCATCCTAATGATGGAGTAAAGATACTCCCTCCCCCATTCTAGTGGAAGCATATCTTTCTTCTTTCAATCCACCCAGCTTCCCAAACCTGCTACTGTTCTCCAGACACAGGCCCATCTATTGCGCTTATTTTCAGTAAGCACCGAGTCCCTGTGGACATTTGTACATCATCCCTAGCCGACAGCAGAGAAGCACCTTGTAGAAACTGTCGTGAGCCTTCAGTCACGCCCAGCCAGCCGGCGCTGAGAAGGCTGACCTGCACTCATGGCTGCGCTCCAATCCCGACCACTCGCCTCTGACTCCCTTCGAAGTCATGGGGGGGGGGGGGTAGTGGTAACCAGAAGTCAGCATTCCCCTTCAAGAACCCTGCATTGAAAGCAGAACTGTTCTCCACTTGCAGAAACAGACCATTCCAGACTCTTTCTCTGGAATGTTCCCCTCTACCATGGCCTTCTCTTAAACTGTGCCTCCATTTCCCTAAATAAGTCTTTTATATTTATATTGCCAAAGGAAGAAAGAAAGAAAAGGGAGAGAGAGATGGAAAGAAAGAATGAATGAAAGGAAGAGGAAGAGAGGGAGGAAGGAAGGAAGGGGAGAGAGAGGGAAAGAAAGAGAAAGAAAGAGGGCGGAAGGAAGGGGAGAGCTACAAATTTAAGAAACAGTCCAAAGGAAAAGAGAAAAGCTTTCTCTAGGAGCCTGAATATTTTAAGTGTGGAACAAGGTCTAAAATCAGATGGATCCGAGCTCTAACATTAGTGTCCAGGTGTGCAACTCCTAGCAACGTGCCTAACTTCTTTGTTGCTCTTATCTCCCACATTTGAAAACGGGTACCAGGACCTGTACTCTGAGGGTTAGGGTTTACTTTGAATGGGATGGCGGTACGGGAAAACATGGTTTCTGGAGAGAGCCAGCAAGTGCCAGTCCCTTTCAAGGCTCCAGTTAAAACGCGGCACCTGCAGCTGGTTTTACTTAGAGTTTAGTTATCAGAGAAACCTCTCCCACTTCAGAGTTACCTGGGGAGAAAGAGTCTCACTGCTTTCTGAGGCTCAGGGATATTTCACAAGGGACCTAAGCTGGAATTGGAGAGGCCAGGACACATGATGCCTGACGGCCCAGGGGAGGCACCATGACGGCTTTTCTAGACTATCCATGGTTGTAATTTTTAGTCCTGAGTTTTGAAAACAATTTTGTGTGTGTGTGTGCCAGTGCTGGTGGTGAGAGGGTATTGATATGTTCTGAGAGGGAGGGAGAGAAGGATTCAAGCAGACTGATCAACCTTGGAGAAAATGGAGTGGGAAAGATTGGCTTATTCTACAATTTAAAGAGATAAATTATTATAATGGCTTTATAGTTTTTTAAATATTAAGGCTGAGCCAGACATGGTAGCCTACACCTGTAATCCCAGGACTTGAGAGACTGAGACAGAAGGATCGCAGATTTGAGGCCCGCCTTGGCAACTTAGGAAGACCCTCAACAATTTCAGGGAACTATGTATCAAAGTAAAAAATAAAAAGGGCTAGGGGTATATCTCAGAAATAGAATTCCCTGGATTTAATCCCCAGTACCAAAAAAACCACACTCAATATATGTATTGGGGTCTTTTATATAATATAACACACACACACACACACATATACACATATATGTATTTGTATATATATACACATATATGTATATGTATATGTATATATATATATATATATATATATATATATATATATATATCACACTACATACACACACACACACGTATAAATGCTGAAGAGGTATTAGATTTAAAGTATGTTTGCAAAGGTAAAACAATGCAACTATTCATTTCAGCCAAAGAGAAATTAGCCTCTGAGAAAATACAATTGGATTGAGGATCACCAAGTAGTTTCTAAGTCACCCCTGTGTGCCGGGTGCCATGGGGGTCAAATGTGAAACTTTTAGGCACCCCATCATGTAGTGCACCAGCTGACCCTAGCAGCTTGCCTCTGAATGGGAATGGTTGAAATGATTCTCTACCCATCTCAAGGTTTCCCTGAGGGAGAGAAAATAAATAAATAAATAAATAAATAAATAAATAAATAAATAAATAAATAAACAAACAAACAAACCACCCTGCCTGATGTTCAAATGATTCCAACCTAATTTAAAGGGTTCTCAAAAAACCACAATGGCGGTTATTTATTTCACAGGACCCGGGGTGGGGGGTGAGCTTGCAGGAAGTGTTTATCTCTTAGCCTCATGTAAGGAGCTTCTAGAAGGTGGTTTCACCTGGGCTGCTGCCACCCGCAAAGGCCTGGCGTCTCCTGATGCATGAACAGGCTTCCTGCTTAAATGGTGGCCCTGAGCTGCCTCTAGTGCTAAGCCTTCTAATTCCTATCCCTCAGAGGCCTTTCCGGGCCTTAAGAAAGGGTCTGAGGCACAGCCCTGTTGATTCTAAGCATCTCAGAAGTCCCTTCATCTACATAACAGACAGAGGAAGGAGGCCCTGCAGAATAAAATGAGTGCTACCTGAGTTTGCTCCCTTACTATATCGGGCATAAAAATACTCACAGGGTTTTGACTTTTAAATGACGCGGCCCAGCGGGAGTTCACTGAGCACAGGGCAGACTGACATGGAAATAAGAATGATCCTTCAGAAGAATGCTCTTTGAAACTTGAGGTACCAAACTCAATTGGATAATGAAACACTGGGAACTCTACAGGGAATTTTTTTTTCACCTCTGTAAAGAACATTCAATTAAATGCTTTTTCATTTGGACAGGAGGGGTGGACCAATTTTTTTTCCTCCTTTTTCTACAGAAAGTATCTTCCTGGCTCCAGGCCCAATTTTTTTTTTTGAGGGAGGGCTGCTTTTTATTGCTTGTTTTTACTCTCCCTGGCCACACAATGCCCGCAAGCGCTGCCTCCTCCCAGGCTGATGGAAATCCCCCACATTGTCCTTGGAAATGCCCATTACGGATCGTGGGGGACACAATGGCTTCGCTGGGTGATGCATTGGCGGCACTTCCTGAGGCTCCTAGGGCCTCCATTTCATGGGCCACTTGCTTAGCTGCGTCTGAAATGCCTTCGTGCTAGGAAGGCCACATTTAACTTAGCCGGCTGTGAAGAGCGCCAACAGGCGCCGACTCCAACCCACAGGCAAGACTGCCACCCCGCCAAATGTCACCCTGTCCCCACAGGGGCCAGCGAGAGTGACTTCTGATGCCAGAGGCCAGAGCCCGGAGCCCTTGGGAACATACTACACATCGAATACCAGACGGACCGTCTTACCCACCAATTAGTGCCAGGTCCTTAAGAGTCGGGAGCGATGTCCCAAGGCCTGTGTGTAGTCAGGAATTGGGGGATAATAATCATGTGAGTAGTGAAGGGGGTAGACTTTTTTTTTTTGCTGTTGTGGTATTGGTCTTGAATCCAGAGACATTCCACCTCTGAGCTACCCCTTCCAGCCCTATTTTATATTTTACTTTGAAACAGGGTCTCACTAAGTTATGGAGGGCCTGAGTTGCTGAGGCTGGCCTCGAACCTGCAATCCTCCTATCTCAGCCTCCCAAGTACTGGGATTATAAGTGTGTGCCACGACACTCAGCTGTATTTTTTATTTTGAAACAGGGTCTAAGTTGTGGAGGGCCTTACTAAGTTGCTAAGGCTGGCGTCCAACCTGCAATCCTCCTGTCTCAGCCTCCTAACTACTGGGATTATAAGTGTGTGCCATCAGGCCTGGCTAGAGCTTTCTTTTCCTCAGTGTGAGAAGAGTAATATAAGGAACAGAGAAAAACTCTGGAGGCCAAGACGATGAATCTAATTCAGTTCACTTAGATCAGAGGCACATCCACTGCCACGTTTTGCCCTTGGTGTTGGGGATATAACAACATACAAGTCATGGCTCTGTCCAGAGGGGCTGGCCATCTGGCTGGGGGACTGGATCTGGGACCAAGGACTTGGCGAGGGCTCCCGAGTGACCCTCAGCGGGTCTAGAGCCCACTGAAGGTGCATAAACTGAAGATGGGGCATGGGAGCACACACAGGTGCATAGATCCACAGGTGTCCATCAGATTCTAAGACAGATCTCCGACCTCCTACACAAATACCAGCTGCTAGGCTACTGTCTTGTCTCGCTTCGCATCCCCAAGCACAGGAAAATGCGTGTTGAATGAACAAATGACGCTCGAATGAGTATGTGATGACTTCCGTGTGAGGGGACCAGACAGACCAGCAGCCCAGGTGGCAGGACTTCTGCGGTACCAGGACCAAGAGATGGTGACATCGGCGTCCATCAAAGTTACGCATCTTTGAGGTCAAGGACCTGAGAAGGGTTCCCAGACGGATGGTTCACGTGAAGAAAGTGTTGCATTCTATTGGCTAGAAAGGAGCCAGCCATAGGTGGGTCTTCCCACACCGCAGAGGAGGGTGTGGTAGCAGCCATGAGCACCTGGCACAGGGAAGCAGAAGCCAGCAGGGCCACCCGCTGTGGTCGGAACACATTCCATGCTTTGTTTTCACTTAATCTAAGAGTTTTGGTATGCCCAGTAATATGCCAAGAAGCCCTATTTGAAAAACAATGAGATAAAGAAGTCAGCATAATGCTACACGTGGTAAGGTTTCTGCGCATGTGTGCGCATGTCTAGGGAAGGCTGAAACTTCACCAACCAGCACCTCTGGCGAGCTCCAGGACTGTCCAGGCAGCAAGCGGCCCTTCGCACCCCAGGGAACAGTAGCTGGAGAAGGGACCGTCCCCATAAGCTTGGACGGAGCTGGTCTGAGATGGAAGACACCAAGACTGGAAATATCTACTGTTGTCGCCTGGTTGTTCCTCCCCAGGGCCAAGCCCACGGTGCCTGTGTGTAGCAAGATGATGTTCTGTGTGCAGAAGACAGCCAGACCTTGAGGTTGGAGCCTGAGCCATGTGGCTGTCAAAATCCAAAGACTTGAGATCAGAAACTCTGAAGACAGGAAGACACCATTCAGATCCCCAGGCTTTGCACTTCTTGTCTGTTTGTTTCTTGAAACAGGGTCTCACTAAGTTGTTGAGAGCCTTGTTAAGTTGCTGAAGCTGGCCTTGAACCTTTGATCCTCCTGAGTCAACCTCCCAAGTACTTGTGATTACAAGTGTGTACCCCCATGCCTGGCTTTGCACTTCTTTTTTACAGAGCAACAAATCCCTATTTTCTGAATAAACTATTACAAGGCACACTCTTGATTGGAACAAATGAAAGGGAAGGAGCAGAGTCTGCTCTGATAGAAACAGTCACAGGACCTTCACAGTTGCCTCCTGTCCTTGTGCAGACCCGGATGTCCCTTGAAACCATTTCCCTGGCTCAGCTGAATCTGTGAGAGGTGAAATAGCCTCTCAAAGCCACCGCCACAACCAGACCAGTGGTTCTGGGCACCTCCGTGATGACCCAGAGTGATGGTTCCAGGTGCGTGTGTCCCCCATCGCGTGTTCAACAGCCCCTGTGTCCCCTGTGCTCCCTCCAGCACCGCTCTAAGACCCTCCTTCCACCAGCTCACAATTGCAGTCATTAACCCCCAGCCTAGAGAATCAGACCGAATTAGCTCCTTGTGTAATTAACCAGAGGAACACTTGCATCTTGCAGCATCTCGAATTTCCATGAGCAAGCCAACCCCATAGAAAGAAACTGAACGGCCAACGACTACCTTCCAACCCCTGGGGGCCTCCCTGAGTTTGGGGTGAAATATGAAAGTCTGAGAAGAATAGGAACAACCCAACCCAAGCTCATGGGGCTTGAGTCTAGCCCAAGCTCCTTAGCCCCAAGGATAGAACCAGAAGCAGGCAAAGCTACGGAAGAAGCCTTCTTCCCAACCTAGAGGCGCGTCCAAAAGGAAACACACAATTCACTAGCAACCTGGTGGGAGATTTGACCTAGAAACTCACCTCTACCTGTGCCCAACCCTGGCCCGCATGCCCTCCAACATCTTCCTACAAGAGTTGATCCAAAGGCTTAACGAGCCAAAAAGTCTTTAGAGTCGTGCATGTGAATAATGCCGCCGATTCCTGCTTCTTTAATTGGATGCAAATAGCATCACCTGGGCTGCACATCCCAGGATCTGTCCAGCTCTTTGTCACGAGGCACTTTAATGCACCCCCTTCCGGAGGGCCTGGCAGGAGAGAAAGACATTAACTGCGAGATCTGCTGGGTTCTGCCAAATTCACGCATGCTGGCAGCGAGGCCTATACATAGAACGGGGGGTAATTTCATGCAAATGCTCTGTGCTATTCCCTGAGCTCCAAGATTAGAGATGTCAGAAAATGTAAGTGCTCCTCTGGTTAATAATACAAAGAACTAATTCAGTCTGACTCCCTAAGCTGGGAGTTAAAAGACGGGCGATTGGGAGCTTACGGAGGGAAGGTCTTCCTAGAGCGAGGTTACAGGAGGCAGAGCCTTTGCAGGGGCTCTGGAACCTCATGGGGAGGCCGGGCCACCAAGAGCCACATCCAGGGGTTGTCCAAAAGGCAAGCGTGGTTCCTGAGCTCAGCCAGCTCCTGGGCACCTCCCGGAGGTGCGAGCAGGTGTAAAGAGGGGTGAGGAGCTTGTGCTGGTGCTTGGGCAGGACCATCCCAGGCTGAGTCAAGGCCGCAGGGTTTGGGAACAAAATCTGGAAGATATGCGCAAAGGGCACTCCTAACATTTTTATTTTTCCTTTCTGAGAAAGAGACATTTGTTCCTAGACACATTCCTACTTAGTTTCTTAGACACACATTTTTCTATTTGTGTATGTGGGAGGGGTGGTTTACTGGGGATTGGTCCCTACCTGTGAGATATAACCCTAGCCTGCCTAGCCGCCCTCCCTCCCACCTTCCCTCCCACCCTCCCTTCCTCCCTCCCTCCCTCCCTCCCTCCCTCCCTTCCTTCCTTCCTTCTTTCCTTCCTCCCTCCCTCCTTTTCTTTCTTTCATTCCTTCTCTTTCTTCTTTCTTTCTTCTGTCTTTTTCTCCTTCCTTCCTTCTTTCTCTGTCTCTCCCTCCCTCCCTCCGTCCCTCCCTCCCTCCCTTCCTTCCTTCCTCTTTCCAGGGTCCTGCTAAGTTGCTGAGGCTGGCCTCAAAAGTGTGCTCCTCCTGTCTTATCCTCCCATATAATAGGATTGCAAGCATATGCCACCATGTCTGGAACATGTGTGTGTGTGTGTGTGTGTGTGTGTGTGTGTGTGCTAAATTTTACTTGCTCAGAGTCTCCAGAGAGCACTGACTTATTCAAACAGGGCGCTTCTTGGTGATGATTTTTTTTTTTTTTTTTTTTTTTTTTGCGGTACTGGGGATTGAACTCAGGGGCATTCTACCTCCGAGCTATACCCCCAGCCCTATTTTTTATTCTTTACTTTGAAACCGGGTCTCACTAAGTTGCAGAGTGCCTCACTAGGTAGCTGAGGCTGGCTGCGAACCCTGATCCTCCGGTCTCAGCCTCCCAAATGCTGGGATTACAAGCGTGCGCCACCACGCCCGGCTTCTTGGTGATGATTTTAAGTCTTGCAAACAGTATGTACTGATGGAACACTTTGGGGGCCGGGGTTTAACACCATCCTCCTGATGTCTAGTTATGGCACGAGAATTGCAAGTCAGGCTCTGGACCTGCAGATTGTTATTTTCACTGTGATAAATTTCTATGATGGGTTTTGAAATAAAGCTAGCACACACACACACACACACACACACACACACACACACACACACACATCCTTTATAACCTACCATATTATCACTGGACTATGTCTTGATTCCTAACTTTTCTTATGGTATATATACAAACAATGGAATTCTATCCAGGCATAAAAAGAAATAACACAAATATGTCATTTGCGGGAAAATGAATGGAACTCAAGAATATTGTGCTTTGTGAGATTAGCCAGTCACAGGAAGTGAAAGGCCATAAGTAGAAGCTAGAGGGAAACTGGGAAATAAAGAGGACCTCAGATAAACGAGAGGGGACATCAGGCAAATGGAGGAGGGGAGAAGGAAAGGAGGAGGGAAGGAGGAGGAGAAAATCGAGAGCTGACAATGGTACCTCTTCACTTGTAGCCATGTAAGGACTGTCTATGGGGAAGAGACAGATGCACATGGAATGCTATGTGTGTGTATGTATTTATCACTCTGAATGTCACTGTGATGTATGCTTACAATACACCAATTTAAAAAAAAAAAAAAGGAAAAGAAATTGTCATCAATTAGAAATCCATGAGTGGTTTTGACTGATTATCAAAATTTCTAAAAAAGAAGGTGAAACTATAGACAGATGAGTCTGAGTTAGGCGGCATATGTTATTAATCAAGATCATGAGTAATCATTCCTGTGCGTGGAGCCTGACATGGGATTGGGTCCTGCCTTTCTCACTCCCTGTGAGATGCTGCGGAAGCCCTATCGTTTCTTCAGGGTCCGTTAATCTGATTTGCCTATTGACGTAATAATAATCCTACTTCCTAGACTAATTTAGGGGATTCAGTTAGGTGATACACATGCTTACCATATGATAAATGCTGAATACACAGTACCTACACTAGTTTGCATTGATTTATGCGACTAAAGCCCGCTAAAGTGAAATTACTTGCACATAATAAGGGCTTAATTTTTTCTATTATTATTATTATCATTATTATTTTATTATTATTATTATTATTATTATTATTAAGTACCAGTCAAACCCTCATCAGCCCTCTGCAATGGCAAATTTTTCCCCAAAATGTAATGAGGCAAATGAGACATGTTTTCTGTTTATACTTTAGGACCTAACATTCTGCTGGGTTTTCTTTGCTTGTTTGTTTTCTTTGGGATTATTATTTTTTTGATAGTGTCATAAACACCAGTAGACTGGCCATGTCCAGCCCTGTATAAGGACACAGCAGAGAAGTAAAAACCATTTAACAAGTTGAGAGCGTCTGTTCCCAGAAGAATCCCACCCACAGATAATCACTGGGCCTAGCCTGAGACCAGCCCTAATGGAAAAGAGTCGGCAGTAACAAGACCATGGGCTTATTTTGTCATGCGAGATAAAGGGGCTCTTTATAAGTGACTGTATTCTATTTTATGAACCTATCCACTCCAAATAAGTAGGGCCATGACTCACTGGAAATTATGAGTCTGCACACGGTTCACACTCCTGCTGATCCACAAGCCTCTTCGGCCACCGCAATGGGTTGCTTCCCGCTAACTAGTAGTGCTCCTAGCTGACTACCCTTGAAGACAACTGCTTCCTGATTAGGAGGAAGCACAGATTCATCACCGGCAGGTCCCAGCGCACACCTCTCAGAAATGACTTCTATACATTTCCAATGAGCTGGTGTCAATTTTGCCCCACAAATTATCCCGAAATATCTGTGATAGGCTTGGGGGTTTAAAAATAAATAAATAAGCCAACAAAAACAAAGACCTTCCCCCCCTCGTTTCGCCTCTACCTAGTCACTGGAATACATGTTGACTCTTAAATTTTCTAAAAGAAAGGAAAGAAATTGTATCAGCTTGAAATCCACGGGAAATTTTGCTGATTACCACACGTTTCCAGAATAGAATGCAAGGTTACAGACAGACACATCTTCAGCCAGACGGTATATGTTATTAAAATCAAGAGCATGATTAATTAGTCATTTACTTGGAGAGAGGTGTCTCCTGCCTCTCTCCTCTGGTGTTGGAACTGCCTGCTGTGGACATCAGGTGCGCCGCTCTGTCATGCATGCTAATCAGAATCCACAGAGCACAGAACGAGGGTGAATTTGAGCTCCACCAAACAGCCATTTAAAGCGCTATCTTTTATTAAACAGGCCTGGTGTCAGGAAGGCCATAAAAGCACAGAGGAAAAGCATAAACCAGTTAGGACTAAGGCATCGCTCCCTTAGAAGAGCCCAGTGCCAGCCTGAGCTGCCCAGCTGGGTCCCCGGGGCTGCCGTTCTGACTCAGGGCTCAAGAAGAGAGTCTCTGCAGTCATGACTCTGTGGTCCTTCCTATTTCTCTCCATCTCAACATCCAGCCCTTCATTCAGACCTCCATCTCTCTCTCGGAGGTCTATACCAGCCTCCTTGCCTTGGTCTATTAAGTAGAAAATATACTTAGTAGGTATAGCTCGATCCTGCGACATTCTTTCTGAAATCAGTAGCCAGTGACTCCCTTTGCTACCATCAAGTACCAGTCCATGGAGACTTCTTCAGTCTTGCCTGGGACACCTCTCTCCCTTCTTTTAAAGACTTTCTCCTGTTTACCAATGTGCATCAGCCCTCTGTCCTTTTGGAGTTCAAAAATATTCAGATTTTCTTCTTCCTCAGTAGTTTCCCCTTGCTAGTCCCTGTTGCTAAAATGCCCCTCTGCTATGCCCTTGCCTGGCCAGGCCTGTCCCACCTTCCCATTCCCAGACTGACCATCACTTCTGCCCAGAAGCCTTCTCTGCCTTCCGTGTCCTAGAGACAGTTATCAGCCTTCATGGTACCCCACTGTCTTTCCTTAAGGCCCATATAAAAAATGCGATTAATTTTATGATGGGCTATTGGCACTTTTTTCTTCCCTGGATTCCAACCACATGTGAGTAAGAATGAAAGATTTGCTGGCAGCTGCATCCTCAGCTCCCAGGACAACAAAGGACACAGAGTAGACCCTTGATGAGATGGGTGATTCCATGAGAGCTGGGTGTGAGAGAGACATTAGCTGCCCACCAAATCAGTACCCCTTTCTTTCTAGGCACACGTGGTATTAATCAAATATAGAATATCCCCTGAAGAGCTCATGCATTGATGTTCAGAACTGATGTAATTAAATCATGAGGGTTGTAGTCTCATTAGTGGATAAATCCATTGTAATGGATTTACTGGGTGGTAACCTAGGCAGGTGGAGAAGTTGGAGAAGGTGGAGAAGGTGGGTCCCTGGGGGTGTGGCCATAGGAACTGTGCTTATATCTTTGAAGCCCCTTGCTTGCTTTGAAGCCTTTGTGATATAAGAAAAGAGTCCTCCCTATCTCTCTCTCTCCTTCCTACCATCATGCTCTATGTTCCACAGACCCAGCCTGACATGAACTGAAATCTCCAAAAATGTGAGCAAATAAGTCTCCCTTCCTCTACTTCGTGTGGTCAGGCATATCAAGACACAGCAGTGGAAATGCTGACCTAAACACCTGCAGCACACTTGTCCACAGTGCTCACAGGTTAAGTGTGGCCACACAGCTAAAGAGGGCATGGGAATGATGTGTCACTTCTACCAGAGACCATAAAAGTCTCTCCCACACTCTGCTCCATGGTTTGTCTGTGTCCTGGCTGACTGGAGTATGGACATCCAGGGTTGCTTTGAGAGTCACATGTGCAATGACAGAGCTGCTGAGCAGCCTCAGGTCCTGTGTGACTAGGAGAAATGTCTCAACTGGAACTGTTGCTCAGGCAAGAGCCTAAACTAACATTCTGTTACACCACTGAAATGTGGGGGTGACTGTTATTTCTGTCACCTTGATTTAATCCATTAGGATTCAAAGCAGGTATCAGAAATGAAGGGGGGAAAAGGTGCCCTCAACACACTCCCTCACACCTCCATGAATACACAAGGAGGTCCTACTGGAAGTAGAAGAGCCAAGTTGAATTTCTGACGACATAAGTCGTTATGAAGAGATTCGATTTCTTTTTCTTATTTTTACTTATTGTCATTGTTTATATACTCTTATTGGTGCATTGTAGTTTCACAGCATAATGTAGTTCAGTCATGGGGACATACATACACGTCATGATTGGGGAGCTTCACCCAGTTCCCTACTTGCTCCCTCCCCTCCCCACACATGATACTAAAATTGGCATTGATAATTTCACGTATATACATACTGTCTATGGAAGTGTTTCCTTTATTAATTCTCCCTCCCTAACACCACCACCCTCCATCAGACCCCCTCCACCGCTCCACTAGGGATTCTCCTCCTTTATCAAAAGTCCCTCTTGTATCCTGATTATTCCTTAGCTTCAGCATATGAGAGAAGACATGTGACCCTTCACTTTCTGAGACTTAACATGATGTTCTCCAGGTCCATCCATTTTCCTGCAAATTTCAATTTATTTCCACTCCTTTTTTTCTTTTTTCCTCTACTGGCTCATTCTTTAGTCATACACCCAGCCTGTTAACCAGTATTCCCTTACAAGAAATCCACTACCTCCTTTTGTGGTCCTCCCTCTCCTTCCATTCTGCCCTAGAGATGCCACACCAAGTCCTGGTGTGGAAGAGCCTCTCTGGAGGAAAGGACTTCCAGAAGCAAATGAGCGTGTCCTGCAGTGGCAAGCAGTTCCATTTAGTTCCATGCACAGCTTCCCTGCACCCCGAAGATAGCGCAGACAGGGAAAGAACCATTGGGCAGAACTTCCAACGGAATAAAAAAATTTCTTCCCTTTGTCCTTGGGGCATGTGTCAAGTAATCTCAGGACTGGGACCCCACCCCTGGGACACTGCTTCTCTGTGCCCCGGCAGCCCAATCTCTTTAACTCAAGCTGTGCAGAAAGCAGGCTCACGCCGCTTTGCAAGCTTCTGCTGAGCAAGTTAATCTAGCTGAGTTAATGGAGATGAGCCACTTACCACAGTCACAGAGAGTCTAATCAGTCAGCTGGCTGGAGCTCCGAGGCCAGGAGCCCTCCTCCCCGCCCAGCCTTGCTTTGGCTGTGGAAACCTCTGCATGTATTCGGAGCACCTGCTCACAGAATTGGGGGCCTCTGGCCCTAAAGGGGGAGCACAGAGCACTTTCTGGCTCTGAGCACAGCTCTGCCATGCTTCTGCAAGCCTGTTCCTTCCACAGGAAATGTCCTTTGGTGCCAACCCCGCAGCGGCGGAAGGGACACATTTGCTCTCATTGATCCACACCTGTTGTCGACTGCACTTGCTTCCAGTCTATTTAAGCTCCGTAGAGGAAGGACACAGTGTGGGTCTCGGGCATTTTTTGGCATTGTGTGTGGCCCACAGCACCTGGGAAAGTTCCACAGAGCCGTTGTTCTTGTTTGGAAGTGGAGTTGCCCCTGGTAACAGCTGCCACCTTTCAGCAGAGACCCAGAGGCCTCTGCAGGAGTCATAAAGACCTCACCCAGGCTGATGTGCAGAGCTGAATGCCAGAAGCGCAGAGCTGGAGGCAGGCGGCTGCTCCCTGCAGGTTCCCACAGCCCCCTGGCAGCAGGAGGGAGGCAGAGGGGAGGTCGGTTTGGATCAAGGACGTCACTCTGCATAGTTTGGTTAAGCTTCTGTATTGGGTAAATTCAAGCCTGCATTTTTAACCTATCACCCAAGATATATTTAGCTACCTATCATTTATTTACTCATCTGGCCATTTTTCTTTTTTCTTTTCTTTTTGTGCTGGGGATTGAACCCAGAGGCATTCTACCTCTAAACTACACCCCTGGTTTGGTTTTATTTGGAAACAGGGTCTCACTAGGTTTCTGAGAGCCTCGTGAAGTTGCCAAGGCTGGCTTTGAACCTGTAATTCTCCTGTCTCAGCCTCCCAAGTACTGGGATTAGAAGCGTATGCCACCATGCCCAGCTCCATTTTTCTTTTTATCCTTTACTCCTTTCTTTTATTCAGAACAAGAGGCCTACTCTGAATCCGTTATTTGGACTGGTGCCCAGCGCCCCTATCTCCATTCCCTTTGTCGCCTGCCCAGAGCCCTAATAACATTTCATACTTTCTGCTCCCTGCTTGGGGTCCCCTCCCATACATACGTAGATGGTTCTAGCAAACAACAAATTGATGTTCCTTTGAAGGAAACTCAGGACCTGGGTATTCACCTGCTGCTCAGTTTTCTGCTGTCGTTTCCCCTCTCCCTGGGAAACTGCTCTCATATTTATTGCGCAGGACAAGGCATGAGGGTTTGTGCATGTGCATCCTCGCTTCTTTCAGACACAGTGAGGAAGTCCTTCGTTAGTGGTCCCACAGCCACATGGCAGAGCTTTTGACATTGGCACCCAGCGCAGTGTCATGTAGTTTTTGTTTACATGGGACTCCGGGACTAGACTGTAAGCTCCTTAACAGCATAACTATGACTTATGTATCTTGTTATTAGCAATGTCTACAGTGTTTTGCCAACTGATTTTTTTTTAAGGACGGGTGGTTGTATGGATGGATATAAGGGTATACTGATGGATGAGAGCATAAGAGAAAGGATCCATCAACAATTGATGAGATGGATGGATGGATAGATTAGATAGATAGATAGATACATACATACATACATACATAGTAGATAGATTAGATAGATAGTAGATAGATTAGATAGATAGTAGATAGATTAGATAGATAGATAGATAGATAGATAGATAGATAGATAGATAGATAGGCAGGTGAATGAGTAGGCAGGTGAGTGAGTGGGTGAATGTGTAAACGGATACTAATCACATGGATCATGGATACATAGATGAATAAGAGAATATGTAGATGAATAAGTAGATGGATGTGTAGATGGGTGGGCGGGCAGCGACAAGGATAAAGAATGATCTCAACCATCAGAGCTCCAATGTTCACACGCCAATAATATAGTCCACGTCCGTTAAGATAACACCCATGTGTTAATCTCCTGAGTGATCTCACCAAACCGGAGCCACCAGCAAGCAAAACAGTAGGTGGGACTGGTATGCCCTGCATCCCCGGAGCAGGAAGAATTGGAAAATGCTATAATTTCAGGCAATCGGCCAACAGATGCAAAGTTGCCTGTGAAAACCAAATACATTGCCTTGGAAATAATCAAATCTGTTTCATTTTTAAAAAGCATTGCCTCCTTGTTAATATTGCCCTTTTATTATTTTTTCTTTTTTGTGGTACTGGAGAGTGAACACAGAAGCATTCCACCTCTCCGAGCTCCACCCCTAGAACTCTATTTTATTTTGAAACAGCTCTCACTAAGTGTCTAAGGGCCTCACTGCCTTCAACCTGTGATCCTCGTGTCTCAGCCTCCCAAATACTGAGATTACAGGAGTGTGTCACCATGCCCAGCTTATTTTTTTTAAAACAAGCATGGGGGTATGGTGCAACAGACATGCTTAAAATAAAGATTGACACTGAGAGGAATGGAGAAGTCAAGTCTGGAACCATCTGCCCTTTCCAGGCAATCTGCACCAAACAGTCCCCTCCTGTAGCAGTATAAGAAGGCAGACTCCCCAAATCTGGCCTTGTTACAAAGTCACCAGGCTTTCCTCACTCCAGTCCACAGCTAGTCAGAAAAGCAGAGAATATATGATACTCAGCTGCTGTCAAGTGTAGAATGAAACATAACCCTTGTTTTTGTGTGTTGGGTTATTACGTTTTTTATTACTAGCACTGTGTTATAGATGTCTTTCCTTCCTCTAAGATAACAATAGAACAATGGACCAGTTTGAAAGAGAAAGGCTGCCAGTTTGGGTAAAGCCAGTCTGTTTTGTTTTATTATTAAAAAAAAAATAAGGACGCTAATCATGCCAATTGTAATTTTAGCAAGTTATTTCTAATCTCAGTTTATTAAGCCATGAATTTTCCCTTGAGCTAAACTAATGACCACTATTAGGCATCCACCTCTATTTTAAATGATCAAAATATTCAATGGGATAAGATGAAAATTATAGTGATAATTACAAAATGTCAGCATCACCTGGAATCAATTTACTAATATGTCAGCTTGGGTGCAGAGGAGAAGAGCCAGTTTAAGATGTGCAGAAGGCATCGTGCACAGGTCGCTGTCATTTATCCTTCAGCGACTGTCGGGACTGAATATTTATGTCCCTTGTTCCCCTGCAGTCTTTCTAGCTCTCTCACTACCCCCTTTGCCAGAAAGCAAGAGAGAAACGGCAAGGAGAAAGGCCTCTCCCCTTTTGGAAGCCAGCGGTCCTCGGTTGAGTTTCTGCAGGGGAGACAGAGTCTCAAGTGATCCCATCCAGCTGTGACCACATGGAGTCTGCAGTATGGGATCTTCTTCTTAAATATATATATATGGTCCTGACCTTTTTCTATTTCCGATTTCTACAAGTGGAGAGGAAACAATGGGATTCTGTGTGCACATGTGACTTGATTTTAAGTCAGGTAAATCACCTGTGTACTTGAACTCCTGGACAAAACGGGTTTGCTCTTGGCACAAAGGGGCAGAGACGACATCCCCTAAAAGCGGCTCTTCTGGGGGAAGATGAAGGGATATGGTGCGCATGTGCGGAGGCACGTGGCTCCCCAGGGGATGATCAGTTCTTGGGGACTGTCCAAGGGACTTGTGTTACAAGATGGGGGGAGAGGCCCGGCGGTCCCCTTCCCTCGGCTGCAGACACCTCCACCACCCCTGGATCCTTCCACCACCCTCTGCTACACAGGTGTGTGATGTTGCACCCCCACTCACCCCTATACTGAGCCCCATCTATGCAACTCCAACAGCCTGGCTCCAGGGGCCAGATCAGATGAACCTCAATGTAGAGCCCGCCCCTGAGGGTAAATTCCTAGGTGAATGTGCACCTGTACTCTGGTTCTTTCTGGCTTCTTACTCTTCCCCTTCTCCTTTGTCTCCTGCATCCCTGTCCGTGAGCCCTCCACCCTCCTTCCAGGTCCACTCCCAAGATCTCTTTTTCTGCCTGATCAGTGTCAGATCTTTCTAGTTCCAAGTGAACGAGGCACTTCTGAAAGGACTTTAGGGAACCGCTCCTGCTGAACAGCAGCCGGGACTCGGTGGTCACCCTTGCACCTGCACAAGAATTCTCTGCCTGGCCTCTTAGTTTGATGAAGCAGCAACACACAGTCACGGGGAACAGACTCTGAGAGTGGATTGCTGCCCCTGCTGGCTGTGCTACCTTGGATACGTCCCTCCACTTCTCTGTGCCTTGATTTTCTCATGTATAAAAGTGGGGGGCAGGGCGTGGTGGTGCACACTTGTAATCCCAGTACTTGGGTGGCTAAGACAGGAGAATCACAGGTTTGTGGCCAGCCTCAGCTACTTAGTGAGGCTCTCCGCAACTTAGTGAGACCCTGTTTCAAAATAAAGAATAAAAAATAGGACTGAGGTGTAGCTCAGAGGTAGAATGCCCCTGGGTTTAAAAAATAAAATAAAAATGGGGGAAATGGTACCTACTTCCTGGGGAGTCAGTGTCAAGAGCTTAGCACACAGTAAATGCCTTTTACATATTTATTGCATTGTAAAAATAGTTTTACATGGGCTCAACTTTATACTTCAAGATTTTCTTTGGTCCCTGCTATAAAAAGCCATTTTCTTTGCTCTATATCTCAATCCTGTTATCTGGGAATATAATCCCACTAACAAGTGATAGTCAACCTCTGGGCTGAGTCCTGACCACTGTCTTTTCTCCGATCTACACCTGTATTCAAAGCTTCACAAATTAAAGACCAAGGATGCTTCTGTTCCTGGGGTTCAGCCAATTTAAACATTCTAAATTCACCTCTGAAGTAAGGAGGGGAGATATTTGTGTCGGCCATGTTTTCTTTACAAATTCTTAGGTCTGTGTCCCTAGTACCTGGTGGGCTTAAAAAAAAAGTGATGTAAATATTGAGGGCTCCCAGGAAGGAAGTGCATGAAATGATAATCAGGCCAGGTGTGGTGGCACACACCTGTAATATCAGTACTTGGGAAGCTGAAACAGAAGGATCTCAGACTTGCGGTCAGCCTCAGCTACATAGCAAGACTCTCTGCAACTTAGTGAGATCTTGTTTCAAAAAAAAAAAAAAGGAGCTGGGGGTATAGCTCAGAGGTAGAATGCCCCTGGGTTCAATAATCCCCATTACCACACACACACAAAAAATAATAATAATGATAATCAGTAAGGAATATAATGCCTCTCTGCCAGTCATATCTAATAATTTGGGTGAGCATATCTTAATAAAAAGAGTGTGTGTGGGTGTGTGTGGCAGGGAGGGAGGGAGGGGGGAGAGAAAGAGAGAGAAAGAGAGAGAGAAAGACAGAGAGAGAGAGAGAGAGAGAGAGAGAGAGAGAGAGAGAGAGAGAGAGAGAATATGAATGAGAATGTAAAGATAATTCCCAAGGAGAAGCTACAAGGTCTCAGGCAAAATTTGCATCATGAATAAGCCTAGAGCCTTCCATTCCAAAGAGATTCCTTCAAAGGTCAGTGCTTATTTTTACAGAGAGTCCACAGCAGCCACATGGAAATGTCCCCACCCCCCAAATCACAGGAATAAGGATAGATTCCTTAGCACGAGGCAAAGAAGCTGAGTGCAAAGTTATCGGAGAGAGACTGAATATCTCTAGACTGCAACATGTGTTTACTGCCCTGGGTGTTTCAAACTGGATGCCTTTATCTTAGGAAGGATGCATGAGTTCTTAAGACAGGCAGAATTTTCTAGAGAGATAGCTCTACGTTTGCTGAGCACAGTGGCACACACCTGTAGTCCCAGTTCTTAGGAGGCTGAGACAGGAGAATCAGAGATTCGAGGCCAGCCTCAACAACTTAACCAGATCCTCAGCAACTTAGTGATTCTGTTTCAAAATAAAAGATAAAAAGGGCTGGATATGTAGCTCAGAGGTAGAATGTCCTTGGGTTCAGTTCCTGGTACCCTCAGCCTCCCCCCCAAAAAAGAGAGAGAGATCTGCCCAGTATAAGTAGTTTGATGTCATGCTTTGCATTAAGATCACCGTGGATATTCCCATAGGCAGCATTTGGTTCCCGAGGATCCCTGCATCCCGTGAGTAGGACCTCGTGGTGTCCCCTCCCACTGAATGCTGTGTCCACTTGGTGGCTTGCTTCTACTGAAGAGGATGTGGCCACAGGGACAGAGTCTCTCCCCCATGGTGAAGTCACCAGAGGCTGTGTCTCCTGCCACCGACTGGCATTCTGGCCCCCTTCTTCTTCCCCCTTGTTTGTTCTAATGAAGCAAGCCACCATGCTGCGAGCCGTCTTCCAGGAGTCCCCAGTGCGAGTGGGGCCTCCGAGCTCTCCTCTAAGGGATGAGAGAGAGGAAGCCATCTCCAGACAGTCCTGCTCTGCCAGGGCAGTTTACCCCCATGGTGTCTAATTACACCAAGTTTTAATTTGGAAGGACCCCCCCCCCATATTCAATGCACCCAGGTGCCATGGAAGCAGAAAACAGGCCATGGGTTTAGCTTCCTCTTTCAGTCGAAACCAGCGCTGCCTATATCAAATGGTCATGGAACTGAGATTCTTATTGGAAAAGAAGGTTTGTGCTTGCAGGTGGTGCCTGCATTAGAACACTCCCCCATCTGTCCAACTCACCACTCTCGGATTCCATTTCCTCCAGTAATGGTCACATGGCCAGACACAGCCACTCAGCAGGGCTGCTTACTGAGGATAAAGGCACCCTGTCCATGGAGTGTCAATTCTGCATTCGGTATTTGATGCTTGATTGTTTCTGGTTTTTCCTGTGGTACTGGAGATTGAACCCAGGAACATTCTACCTATGAGCTACACCCCCAGCCCTATTGTATTTATTTACTTATTTATTTATGTATTTATTTATTTATTTATTTTCAAAGAGAGTCTTGCTAGGTTGCTGAGGCTGGCTGCAAACCTGCAATCCTCCTGTCTCAGCCTTCCATGCACTGGGATTACAAACATGCGTCACCATGCCCAGCTGCGTTGGGCCTTTTTGCATCCAGGTTTTGATCACCTCAGAAAAGCATATGGCATGAACAGTGCTCCCTATTTTGCTCCTTTTAACCTATGTCCTATGTCCATTACCCCCAAATAAGAGCAGTCTGTACATGTTCAAATTGGAGTGTAGTGTAGGAACAGACCCACGGATATTTCCATCAACACACACCCAGGCAAAGAAGGAAGGACCTGGCGTTTGTCAGAGGCAACGCTGGGCCTTGGAGAGCGCTTCCTGACCAGAGGCCTTGTCCTAAGCAAGAATTAAATCCACTTGGCTTCCAGGTACTGAGATCTGTGTTTGTTTACAGATGCAGCAGAGCCTCACCTATCCCGGCTGACACAGGGAGCCATTGCCTGTCCAGATGGGGACCCTAGAAACTACCAAGTAACTTAACACAGAAACCAAGCAGTCACTTTAACACAGGACAAGGTCAGAATTAAGTTATATCTGAGAAAACTCTTGTGGAAGGACATAGAACAGGAGCAGGCACAGAGTAAATGTTCAGTGCATGCCTGTCGAATAAAAGAACCCTTTCTCTGAAGGTCAAGACGGAACCTGGCGACAGATACATAAAGAGAGCTGACACCACTGGTGTTCGGTGGCGCCACGAGGACTTCTTTCATCTTTTTATTTTTTTGGTACTAGGAATTAAACCCAGGGGTATTCTACCTCTGAGCTATACCGCCAGCTCTATTTTATTTTTTATTTTATAATAGGGTCTCACTCAGTTGTGGAAGGCCTCACTCAATTGCTGAGACTAGCCTCAAATCTATGATCCTCCTGTCTCAGCCTCCCAAGTACTGGGATTACAGGTGTGTACCACCACGCCCAGCTAATCATGAGCAGGTCTAAGGGCTTCACACATGCAGACTCACATATTTCTTTCAGGGACCTATGGAATAGGTCCTGAATATCCATAATTCATAGATTCTCCGATCCTCCTATCTTAGCCTCCCAAGTGCTGGGATTATAAGGAAAACTCATCTATAAGTAGTTAAGTGTAAAGGGACAATATATTCACAGATAAAGAGAAAAATGTCATGTTAGCAACATAAGGAAACTTTTCAATTTGTTTCAGCTAAGTGACAGTAGCTTCTTTGTCCATGGGGAATATGTTCCGAGATCCCCGGTGGATGCCTGAAACCATGGGCCCAACTGAATTCTATCTGTTTATCCTCTCTGCAAGTATCTATGATAAAGTTTAATTTATAAATTAGGTACCATAAGAGATTAACAACTGTAACAAATGGTAAAATAAAATGAGTTTTGGACCACAGCTGGCTATGGGTATCTGAAACCACAGAAATCAGAACTGTGGACAAGGGAGACTGCCATACATCATACTGCTAAGTGGACACTCATACACACAAATATATATTTATGGAGCACAGCACAAGATGCATTAGAGATCCTGTAAGGCTTGAAAGGCAGTTCCAGGCTGTTAAGGGATAAAACATAAAGCAATAGTAATAAAAACAGCATGGTATTGGCACAAAAAACAGACACATAGGCTAATGGAACAGAATAGAGAACTCAGAAACGAAGCCTCATATTTATGACCCGTTGATTATTTATAAAGGTGCAAAAAGCATATGCTGGAAAAAAGAGCCTTTTCAACAAACGGTGAGGGGAAAACTGGTTATTCATATATAGAAGAATAGAATTGAATCCCTGACCTCTCATCCTGCACAAGAGTTCACTCAAAATAAAAGCAGTTGGGACACACAGCTAATGTTCAAAGGGAACTTCCAGATATCTCTCTGACATGTCATAGAGACAAGTCTGTCTATTCCTTTCTGGAAGAACTAGTGATATCAGGGGATCTCTGGGGACCTGGAAGGGACACATGCACAGCAGGGATGCACTCTGACAGTTTTCCACACCCTTCCTCCAGGCTGGCCACTGACCCCTTCGTCAGTGCAGAGTGGGCAAACTAAAGAAAGGAAAATGGAGCTGGGCATGGTGTGGCACACCTGTAATCCCAGTACTTAGGATGTTGAGATGGGAGGATCTGGAGGACAGCCTCAGCAACTTAGTGAGAATTTGTTTCAAAATAAAGAAATAAAAAAGGTCTGGATATGTAGCTCAGAGGTAGATTGCAGGTTACCCAGGTCAGGTCAACCCGCGTGCAAACTTCCTACCAACTGGGCACCCAGATCTCGCAGGTCATTACTAGCCAACAGCAGGAGACCAAGGACATCCATGTCTCTCCTTCAGAAAGACTGCATCTGGGTGCAGAGCGCCAAGATCAGCCTTGCCTGTGCCCAGAGAATACAGAAGAGTGTGAGAGCTGAGGCCCCCCGCCCCATCCTGGTAGCCCTAACCAAGGACTGGTGTTTGGAGAGGAGTTTGAGTTCCCTTCCGCCTGATGGGGCCAGCCCTAAAGTGTGACCCACACCATCTCTATTCTCCCTGGAGGATGAAGCCAATAGAACCTGGTGGGACTTTATTGGAGAGCACACACTTACCACCCGCTTCCCTTCCCATATACACTTCCCAGCCACGTTTCCTAGGAGCCTTGATCCTAAGTCATTTCACACCAGTCACCACCCCCAGGCCTTCTCCTTCTGCAGGAGAACCAGAGTAAGACAGCACTTCATAGTTTGCATTTGAAACCTGGAAGCATCCAAGTTCAAGTGCTGCTTTGATACAAGCTGTAGGACTTGGGGAAATTCCTTAAACTCTTGGAGCCTCTATTTCCCCCAAGTCCTTCACCCCCTGGTCTCCAGCTCCACACAGATGTGGTGAAATGGATGCCTATATAGTTGCTGGTGGTGGAATAGATCAGTAACACCCTTTACAAGAGCCAGCCAGGAGGCAAACTCTCCCTAGACCACTCGGAACACCAATCACATGGGGCTGAATGGTACCAATTGTATACAACCTTCCTAAATAAAGAATCCTAAGTTGTAAAGGTTTTATGCATAAAGATAACCAGTTTAGCACTGTGCTTTGTATATAATTGATGCATATGCATTTTTTAACTTCCATAATTTTATTCTTTGGTGAATTCGTTGCTATGACTTAAAGTCCCTATTTTAAAAAATTATAGCACATTGAGCATCTCTTTTGTGTTTATATATGTACGTACCTTTGGAAATGTGAATCATGTTGATTATGTATTGTAAGCTGCCAGGGTATTAGTCACCATTGTAAAAACTTGGAAAGCACCTTGATTTTTATGAGTGGACCCCAAACAATAGCCAAATGTTATGAGATGGCTTTTTTTGTGTGTATGGTACTAGAGATTGAACCAAAGGGCATTCTACTTCTGAGCTAGACATCCCCAGTCCTATTTTAGTTTATTTTGAAACAGGGTCTCAATAAGTCACTAAGGCTGACTACAAAAGCCATCCTCCTGTCTCAGTCTCCCAAGTACTGGGTATATCAGCCATGGGATGGCTTTTGATTTAAAAATTTATATAATTGTTAAATTATATAAATATATATTATATATATATTATATATAATATATATATAAATTATATATAATTTGTTAAAAAGTATGCTTGTAAAAGGTTATGAAACAATGTTGAAAAATATGGGAAATATAGTAAAAACAAATGCTAACTTTGCTAAAATCACAACTTAAAAAACATATTCATGTATGCACACGCACATATATATATAACTATATACATATACACACATGCACGCACACATATATATATAACTATATACATATACACACATGCACACACACAGATACATACAACAATTTGGAATCATTGAGAGTAAATGTGCCACAATAACATAATACTAAAATATAGTATTTCCAAGGGGAGGAACACTAGGCAATAATTGAAAATTGAGTGTGAAAGTCACAAAATGAGAGCTGTTTATGGAATGGTAACATAGCTCAAAAAATAATTATTGCATATGTAATTATATAAATGTATGGTGATTTTTTTAAGTAGGATTTGAATATAGGATTTGGAATGAGTCAAACTATATAAAAACTAAACCAATGACTTAAAAACGTATGCGTTCGTGAAAGAAAACTCAAAGTACCTAATGCAAACTCTTAGGTGCAATTATACTTAGCTGCAAACTTTGATTTTCTTTCTTTTTCTTTGTTTTATGTTCCATATCTTCTCCAACTAAGGAGACTTACTTTGGTAATGAACACCACTTGTGATTGACTGGTTGTGCAAAGTGCACGCAGACACACGTACGCACAGATGAAATAGTGTGGGGAAGAGCGTGGGCGTTCAAAAGCTTTTCTTTCCTAGTGCTTTCCACATCTATTTTCTAGAGTTTTTATTTTTGTGGTACTGAGGATGGAACTCAGGGGCATTCTACCTCTGAGTTATACCCCCATGCTTATTTTATTTTTTTGAAACAGGGTCTCACTAGGTTGATGAGAACCTCACTACTTGTAGAGGCTGGGCTTGAACCTATGATCCTCCTGTCTCAGCCTACCAAATACAGGGATTATAGGCTGGTAACATCACACCTAGCTTCCAGATCTGTTTTCTAAGGAGGCAAAAAATCACAGCTATGTCTTCGGCAGGTAGCAGCACAACCTAACCAGAGAACATGACTCAGACTCACAGGAGAACTTTTTCCCATTGACGCTTTGGCTGACACTCCTGCTCTGCCCAAACAAATTAGCAAGGTGCTATGAGGTGTGTGCATAGTTGAAGAGTAAGAGTGTTCAGAACTCTGCTTACTGAAAGCCCAATTCAGTCTTTCTCGCTTGTGCAATTTGCACCAGGCATTCAAGGGCTTGCCAAATCTCACCTTTGAAATCACATTTCTTATTGGACTCGGGCTGTTCTATTCTGTGGGTTTTTGAACCCAGGGGCACTTTACCTCTGAGCTACACCCCCAGGCCTATTTTATTTTTTGTTCAGAAACAGGATCTCACTAAGCTGCTGAGGTTGGCTTCAAACCTGTGATCCTCCTGTCTCAGGCTCCCAGGTACTGGGATTACAGGTACGCACCACCAAGCCTGGCTCCTTGCCTTATAATCAAAATGTGCTCAGATAAGTGTGTTCTTGAATATGCGTTAGAAAAGTCAGCTCAATGGAGACACACTGATTCAGTACTTGGTGAATATATATCTTTCCATGAATAATTTGTCATCTGCAAGCTTGAAGGACAGACCAGGGCACCATGGAACACAGCATCCCCCCTCTCCCCACTGTCTCCTAGTATCACAAAAGCCGCTCATTCATCCTGTGCGATACCCACTCGCCTATATTCAGGGCTCACCAGGGGACGTAAATGCCAATGGTCCTTGGTGTCCTTTTTATTTTTTTGTGGCACTGAGGATTGAACCCAGGGGCATATTCTACCTCTGAGCTACATCCCCAACCCTATTTTTTATTCTTTATTTTGAAACAGGGTCTTACTAAGTTGCAGAGGGACTCACTAAGTAGCTGAGGCTGGCTGCGAACCTGTGATCCTCATGTCTCAGCCTCCCAAGTACTGCGATTACAAGCTTGCGCCACCACACCCAGCCCCTAGAGTCCTTTTGAACATTACCACTTCCCAGACAGCTTCTGTAACTGGAGGCCCAGCTTGGCATCCAGAAAGACACAGGTCTCTCCCTCCTTCCCTTGTACACAGGGCCATGATGCCTTTTTAGTACCCCATTTCCTAATGCAGGGAGATACAGTATGTAAAACCTGCCATCTGGCTCTTTCTTTTTTTGATGAAGCCATTTACATTTCTTTAGTATAATTAGTATCGCACGGTAACTTGTCAATATTCTTTTTCCACGGCATCGAGGAACAGTTTAAGTATAACTGCAACTTTGATGATTTATTTGTTGCAGCATGCTTTCAAGCGCTGGTGAGGGATAATTACCAGGGAGATTATTACATGGTGTTGGGTTAATTAAATATGATAAAGCCATTTGCTTGTGACATGATGGGTCTGTTTCAATCTAAGTGATGTAAAATGGTCAGCCTTGTCAGAGCAACATGGTGACCCTACACAAGATTAGACCCAACCAAAATAGAATCCTGCTAATGATGCCTCTGAATCTGATCCTCCATCTCGATTTCGCTAGCTGTCTTTTTAATCAGAGAGAGATGTCATTACAATGATCGCTCTTGAACATTTATGCCCAGCCCTCCTGAGAAAGCAAGAGACCTTCAAACTACCTTGAAATGTTTGCAAAATACAAAATGTTAAAGGGGTGAAGGAAGCTGCTGATCTCTGTTGAGCGGCACTGAGAGCAGCCTACTGGGTTAGGGGGGCAAGAAACCCAGGGAGGGCAAAGACTGCTGACCAGTGGCCAGTCCCGCCATATCCCCGCCCCAGTGGTGATGCGCCAGCTGCAAACAGATCCCAGTGCTAGACTGGAAGCTGATAGACACTTGGCCCAGCCTCAGAACTGCCACCAAAGATTTTGAGGTAGGAATGACATTTTCTATTTTAATTCCAGAAAAACAAAGTAGCCATCGATATTACACCATATTTTTTGAAGACATAAAAAAGCACCTTCCAACATGAACAGTAGTGGCCAGATGTGACCAGGTTGTGCTAGTAATATGGCAATAAAGTGGGCACAGTCCCTGTTACCCTCGCCCTGAGTCTTTGGGAAAACCAAGTTGGCAGATAAGACTGCTGCAAAGGCAGAAATGGTCAATTCCGTCAAATACACAGTGAGTCCAGTCTCCAAACATCAATAAAACTAATTGCCAGCGTGCTTGGCCAGGGGAGAGGCATCGTTGGCAATTAGCACGTATCTATCAGTGGCTCCCATAAGCAGGTCACCGGAGGAGACAAAATAAACAAACACTGTATGAAGCTTGGTCCCCGTCAATAGTAAGACACTGACTTGCAATTTAGTTGAGAAAATGGGGCAGATGTTGCATGGACATTGCAGCATTCTTACCAGTCACAAACAACACCGTAGAGCTAAGGATGAAGGTCACATGATCATCTCAATAGACACAAAAAAGCATCTGACAAAACCCAACTCCTTTCATGATAAAAATGCGGAAGAAATTAGGGATAGAAGGAACCTACCTCCATATCATAAAAGCTAGAAATGATAAGTGCAAAGCCATCATCTCATTTGTTATTTAAGGATATTTACATATGAAGGCCATTGTTCTAGACAGTTTCCCTGGCTATTTCACCAGCTGGCTCCTGAACCACCAGCATCAGCCCAACACACACACACACACACACACACCACTCTGGGCTTTTTGTGTTTCTCCTTTTCTCTTCATTACATTTTTCTTAGGGCCTTGTGACCATCACTCTGAGTCTTTCTTTTGCTTTCCTAGGTGAAGAGTCCATTTGGTCTAGCCTCTCCTCTTCTGGGGACCCTAAACCCCAAACATGCACTCTCAGTGCTAGTCCCCCACCTCACCCACCCCGAGACCATGACCAAAAGCTGGTCACTAACAGTGCCACCAACAATTAATGGGATGGCAATTCAGCACCTACAGGTGGAGGAGCTCAGGCAGAAACCCAAGGTGGTCAATGCAGGCTTCGGAAAGGAGCTGGGACTGGAGCTGATCCCAGGAGGAAGGACAGCAGAGACACAGGTGGAGATGAGGGAGACGTAGGAAGAACACTCAGCTCTGAGCCAGGAAAGCAAAGACCCAGGTACAAGAGAACACGTGGTGTGGCTAGCATGGGGAATTCAAGTCTGACCTCTGGACAAGTCAAGATAGAAATACAACATTAACAGAACAGATACTGGCTTTTGCTGGTGCGACCACAGGGATGAATCCTGAAAGGCTCACATTGAGTGAAGGAAGGCTACGGGGAAGAGTACGTGGCCTGACGCCGTGGATGCAGCAACTATTCCACAGCAGAGAGCATCCAGAGCCAGAACGGTGGCTGCTTTGGGGACGGCAGGGGGCAGAATGGACTGGGACAAGGCTTAAGGGAACTTTCTGGGGGCAAAAGGGATGTTCAACATCTTGACAAGGGTCTAAGTTACCAGGTGTATGCATTTGCTAAAACTCAGAAAAACCCACACATAAGATTTATGCATTTCACTGCATATAAACTTTCTATCAAAAGAGAGAGAAAAAAAGCTATGAATATTGTTTGATAGTATGCATGCTAAAGTACGTAGGGCAAATTATATGAAGGTCTGCAATTTGAAATGCATCCAACCCACATCACAAAATCATAAGATCAATTACTGGGTGGACAGAGGAACGCAGAGAGGGAGAGAAATGATAAAGTGAGTGGAGCCAAGTATTACTGTAAAATCCAGATGTGGCAGATGTGCAGGTGCACACTGAAAATGTTTATAATAAAATGTTTGGCTTTTAAAAAGGTATATGTTAGCTAGATGTGGAGATACACACCTGTAATCCCAGCACTTGGGAGACTGGGACAGGAGGATCGCAGGCCCATGAGTAGCATCAGCAACCTAGCAAGACTCTCAGCAACCTAACAAGACCCTGTTTCAAAACAAACAAACAAAAAAAGGTGAAGGTGTAGCTTGGAGGTAGAATGCCTCTGAGTTTAATCCCTGTACCCCGCCCCCCCCCCACACACAGTGTATGTTAGGTACAGATTGACCTTAAATGCTAGTTCAGTGTTTTATTTTAGAGTTAAAAAACAACTTACATTTTGCACTGAGGAATACCGAGGAAAAAAAAAAAAAAAAAAAAAAAAAAAACCTATTGGGGGGATTTAATCGGATTTATTGGAATTTAGAGGATAATTATATACGGGCAAGACAACAACAACGAGGGCTACCATCACTCTTATATGTTGGCTACTGTCACTGTGTCAAGCCTTAGCGCTATCTGAGTTAACTCTATAATTCCTCAAAAAGGCACGGCCCAAATCTCCATAGACTAACTGACTTGCCCCAAACTAGAGTATCTCTCCTTTTCACAGTTTTGCTTTTCCACTGTTTCAGCTGCCCCCGGTCAACCACAGTCTAAAGATATCAAATGGAAAATTCCAGAAATAAATAGTTCATAAATTTTAAATAACTGTTGTTTTTTTTTTTGTTTTGTTTTTCTTCAGTACTAAGGATTGAACCCAGGTGCATTCTACCTCCGAGCTACACCCCCAGCCCTATTTTATATTCTTTATTTTGGAACAGGGTCTCACTAAGTTGCAGAGGATCTAAGTAGCTGAGGCTGGCTAGGAACTTGCGATCCTCCTGTCTCAGCCTCCTAAGTACTGGGATTACAGGCATCTGCCACCACGTTTGACTTTTAAATAACTTTTATTATAGTATATTGTTATAATTGTTCTATTTTATTATTATTTATTGTCTCTCTTGCTTTTTTTGTATTATACCCACAGCCTTTATCATTGTTTTTTTAATTTTATTTATTTTTTGAAACAAGGTCTCATTAAGTGGCTGAGGTTGGCTTTGAACCTGAGATCCTCCTGTCTCAGCCTCTATGCCTACTTCATAGACTAAACATTATCATAGGTATGTATGTATGCATGCATAGGAAAAAATATAGTAGGTAGAGTATTCAATAGCATCTGTAGTTTCAGGTATCCACATGTGTCATGGAATGTATTTCTGCAGATTAAATGGAACCACTGTACTAGCAGGACCGGGATTTGAACCTGTGCCTGACTGATCCAGAATCCAGGCGGCCTCTTTGTTCTTTGCCACATTACTCTGCAGTTATTCTTCATAATGCCACTTCCCCAGTCCCAGGTGACACGTCAATTTTCTCCAGGGTTGAGGAGAGAGTTTCAGTCCTCTAGAAATGACCTGGGCCTCCTGTGAAATATAGAAGCTTGGGATTTGTGGACTTTGCAAATTATTCTCAATATAGCTTCACCTAAATTCTACACATTTTCCTTGACTTTAAGAAAGAGGTTACACTAGGTGTCCCACATAGCCTAGAATATTTTAAGAAGAAAACTAGAGAAGATTCCTACCTCTCAGAACAGAGAGAGAGAGAGAGAGAATGTGTGTGTGTGTGTGTGTGTGTGTGTGTGTGTGTGTGTGTGTGTTTTACTGAGGATTGAACTCAAGGGCATTCTATTTCTGAGCTACATCCCCAAACCTATTTAATTTTTTTGCTTTTGAAACAGACTCTAAGTTGCCAAGGCTGGCCTTGAACCTGCGGGTCCTTCTGTCTCGGCTTCCCAAGCACTGGGATTACAGGCATTCGCCACCGTGGCGGACACATCTCAGTTCTTAAGTTTGATAAAAAAAAAGACACATTACCAAAAAAGAGACAGCCACTTTACATTCCCAACGAAGCTGGGACTCCGGGTGACACAGACCTGCATTCTGATCTGCAATAGCTCTAGGAAGTGAATTCATGAGAGGTTACTTAAGCTCTCGGAGAATTCGTCCTCTCCTACCTGAGGTAATTCTGTGTAATTCTCAAGCCATTATTAGGAGAGGCCGATGTGGGGGGTCTCCTCGGCCGGGCCCTGCGCAGGGGCGTGATGGGATTTTCTTTGTCCCACCCTGTTCCCTGGTCCACAGGAGGAAATGAGGCTCAGAGACTTGGACCGTGAAATGCTCCTCGGAGGTGCGCCTGACACCGAGAATTAGCAATTAGGCCTCGCTTAGAAAGTCTCTCCACGGAGAGGCTCACAGCACAAAAATTATACACTCACGAGGGCAATTATTCTTTTCGGTGGCACCTGATTTTCTCATAATAAATACCCTTTCGCAGCGGAGATCCCCGTTGATATCGGCGTCATCGGTGCGCTCGGGACAGAACAAAGGGCGGCCGGCGAGAGCTGCGGGCGGGTTTTCAGTCAGAAACAATGCTCTCTGTGATTTTGACAGTTAAAATAGAAGGAGTGGGGAATCGATTCCATTTCAGACTTTCAGCGCTGAATGGAAACTTGTTGAATTGAGCTAAAGAGGAGGGGGCTGTCTGGTGGGTGCACAATAGAGCATCCTGCAAGGAAACCCTTAGGGATCCAGGGGAGGTTACAGCCTCCGCAATCGGGGCCTCAGGAGGTCACGCTCTGCCTGCTTAGCAGACAGAATTCTGAAATCCACCCTGTTTCCAGAGATGCGGATACAGGAAATGGCAGGCAAGGCACCTTTCGAGTCGGTTGGTTGGATCTGTGAACCAAGTAGAGGTGAGGGGATTCCAGGAAGAAATGAATGGTAGAGGAATGAATGAAGTCACTCTGGGTGTGTGGTTCAATACCGCAGGACAAAGGCCCCTAAGATGAGCTCCCAGATGGCTCGCATCCTTCTCACTAGGCAACACGCGTTTATTGAGCACCTACTATGCCCTTTCACATTCATTAGTCAACATGCATTTACCAGGTGCGACGCTATGCTCTTGAATACGATTCTGGAGTCGATGGACCCAAATCGCCCTTTGCAGTTTTCAGTCCCACGCAGGAGGCGCGTTGAATCTCAAGGGCGCCTCTCTGCTCTCGGGTCTGCTTCCTGCCCAACCCCGGGGTTAAGCCTCCCTCTCCCATGTCTAGATTTCACCTTCCCTTTTCATTTCTCCTTGCTTTGTCTCACAGAAAAAAAAAAAAAAAAAAAAAAAAAGCTGAAAGGATTCTCCTTGGGGGTGGGAAGGGAAGAACGTGAATGATGAATCAGGATCCTGCCTACAGGTAAGAGATGGCAGAGAACTGGGGGCATCCCGCCTCCAAACGTGAGTTTGCTTCTTTACTGGAGGATGCAATAGTACGTGCCACTTTAAAGCCTGCCCAGCTCGGGCTCGTGGCTTCCCCGGGGTTATTCACACCAGAAGTTTGCCAAGT
Source organism: Graphiurus murinus (assembly GCA_004027655.1). Classification (NCBI taxonomy): domain Eukaryota; kingdom Metazoa; phylum Chordata; class Mammalia; order Rodentia; family Gliridae; genus Graphiurus; species Graphiurus murinus. Next base: position 138,718 of record PVLC010000617.1, on the reverse strand, counting down.
AGGTATTACTTATATTACTGTCACTGTTGTTAGAATAATTGTCTTTCATTGACAGACAAGAAAACAGGGAAAGCATAACTGAAGATTTTGCCTCTTTTCAGATTTAGTGGGAAAATTGGCACGGGAGTCAGCCAGCTCCCATGGTCTTGCTGCTACCCCTATTCATTAATTCATTCATTCATTCATTTTTGTGGTACTGGGAATTGAACCCAGGCGCATTCTACCTCCCAGCTCTACCCACAGCCCTGTTTCATTCTTTTATTTGAAAACAGGTTCCCACTAGGTCGCTGAGAGCCTCACTAAAGTGCTGAGGCTGGCCGTAAACCTGAGGTCCTCCCGTCTCTGTCACCCAAGGCCTGAGATGACAGGCACAGGCCACCCTTTCCTTTTAAAACACAGGAACCATTTAAATATCTATGGCAGGGACAGTCACTTGTTGGTGGATTCCTTGCGGTTTTCAGTAAACATGTGTTAACTGTCAAACGTGTGGGAAGACCGTGTTTGTAAGGGGAAGATTATGCTTTGACTTATGTCAGTGGTCAGCGGCTGGCTCGGCTGTCCTGTGAATCCCTTTTTCTCTTGCCTTCAGCAAATAGCTCTGGGATGCTGAGCCCCAGGGCTCCCCGGGCTGGGGATGGAGCAGGGGCCACAGCCAGGAAGGAGGGTGCACTCACGGCATGGAATCCAGAGCAGGAGAGAGAAAAGGAGCACACGTACAAGCTCTCACTGTGTCAGCGTACAAGCTCTCACTGTGTCAGGAGGTAGGTGCTGGGAATTCCTACCTCAGAGACTGGGGGCAGGGGGCAGCGGAGCAGGGAGGAGGGCTGCTGATTTCTGCAAAGTGAGGTCTATGAAATGGGACACAGGAACGAAGATCCTAATTAAAAGGAGAAACAAAGCCAGGAGGCTGTGGCGGCCCACACCAGTCATCCCAGTACTTAGGAGGCTGAGACGGGAGGATTGCAGGTTCAAGGCCCGCCTCGGCAACTGTTTGCAAACTTACTTTTCATTTTGAAATGATGAGACCCTGTTTCAAAATAAAGATAAAATAAAAAAGGGTTGGGGATGTAGCTCACAGGTAGAATGCCCCTGGGTTCAATCTCTAGCACCCCACACATACATAAATAAATAAAATGAATGAATGAATGGAGAAACAAGCCATGAGAATTTGGGGTGGGGGATGTATTCCAAGCAGCAAGAACAGCATGTGCAAAGGTCCTGAGGTCGACAGGTGCCCGTGTGTTCTAGGACGAGGGACAAGGCTGACGCGGCTGGAGGCCCACATTCGCACACCTAAATACAGTGTGCAAATGCCACCAACCTGCTGGTTATTTTTCACAGAGCAGCCATCAGGGACACCCCAATTTGAACGAGTGATCTCAGACAGTTCCTGTACCTCCAGGAGAGCACGGGAGACAATTATTTTTTCCTCGAAAACTCACCAGGTGGCTTTAATCACTCCGCAACAGCAGCTAGGTAATGAAGAGGGTGCCCACGCAAACCACTAAGGGCAAACCCGAGCCCGAGAGTCTGCTAACAAGCAGACAGGTCTAAAGGGATGCGAAGCCAACAGGCCTCCCCCTCGGCCTCCCGTGCAGCTGTCTCTGCTGTAGGCGCCCCTGTCTTCGCTCAGGGCTTCCCAGGGAATCCCTGCTCCGAGACTGCAGATGCGGAAGGCTTTGGACCGGGCCAGGAGTGTGGCCAGCCCTGAGCAGCCCCAGACCAGGGAGCGGAAGATAAAGGAAGCAAAGGTCAGGGTTTGGCTTCTCATTAGCAGAAAGCTGAAAATTGGTGTGAATCATTAGAATTACGGACTCGGGGGGTTATTAAGTAACATCCCCCTCACATCATCCGTGTTCTATTAATTCTCCGCGTTGGTCGCTCCAGCTAACTCGGGTGCCTGAGAACTTTGTGCATTAGGAGATAATATTCTAGAGAATCGCGGGTGTGTTTTGGTGCCAAGAGAGTCCAGGCATGAGTAACTTTCTTTTTAGAAACAACACATCACAATTCAGAGATAATACAATCTAGTGGCACGGAATTTTTTGGAAATTCTGAGAAGCAGAGCATTTAGGGCGAGGAAAGGGAATGTCAACAATCACGGCGCTGATACTTTTCATTTTATATTTGAGGAAAACAGAGCGACAGCAGTGAAGTCCCAGGTGTGGGGCTCTTGGGAGCTAGAAGAGGAAAGTAGTGGCCCTGGGCATTTGCTGGTGTCCGGTGCTTCCCTTCTGACCCTGACCTGTGACCTTTGGCCCCAGCTGCACCTGACGCAGCCTATAAAGGCCTCGGCTAGTCCTGCAAGGGCTCAAGTCACCCTTCTCTTTGTTGTTTAGCTTCTGCACCCCTAAAGCCTATCTCACCGCCGAGAACTTGGTGTAAACCAAGACCACTTTTCTCATTATCTAAAATTATCGCATTTTGGGATTGGTTATGTATGTATGCATTTATTTATTTATTTATTTATTTATTTATTATTTTGTGGCACTGGGGATTGAGCTCAGGGGATTTCTAACTCTCAGTCACACCCCCAGCCCTATTTTATTTTTTTAGTTTGAAACAGAGTCTCACTAGGTTGTTAAGAGTCTCACTACATGGTTGAGGCTGACCTTGAACCCACGGTCGTCCTGTCTCAGCCTCCCAAGTACCAGGATCACAAGCATGCACCACTACGCTAGGCAAGTTATCGCATTTTGTTTTTTTTTTCCTGCTAGGATAGATAGATATAAATAATCAGAGAAGCCAGGAGAAAAGAAAGACTTTCGGGCACCATTGTGGATTTCACAGTGGAAATCATTCTCATTTTTCCCCCTCAGAAGTATGTCACATTCCCCTTGTGACCAGGCAGCTGGGAAATGAATGAAAGTTGTTGAGATACGGAAGGAGCGCAGAATAAATGTTTCTGAAGGTGGGCGTGGCTTTCAAAGCTGCCTGATCAGCCGTTACCCTGCACTGGGCGGATACAGCTCATTCCCCATGTGAGGTGCCGTGGCGAAGCCAATGGGCCTCAAATGGCTCATAGAGAAGCAGATGCTGGGGTGACAAGAATATGAACGCTTGGGTCAAGCAGTGCTGACTGAGTAGCAGACTAGCCAAGCCTCTGACGGTCTTTGTGCCTCAGTTGCTCTCACCTCGGAAATGGGCATGTACCATTTATCCCACTGGGTTGCTATGAGAGACACATGGATATACTTTTTAAAATTCTGCTTGCTCTATAAATCTCATGAAATCGTAAAATAAAAAAGAGATGCAATTGACAGTACCCCAAATTATCAGAATGTAGCCACTTCCTAAGCTCAAAGTCCCCTCCCATCTCCAAGCAGAAGATAAGAATTCAAGCCCGGCATGATGGCACACACCTGTAATCCTAGTATTTGAGAGGCTGAGATAGGAGGATCACAGGTTCAAGGCCAGCCTCAGCAACTTAGCAAGACCCTGTTTTAAAATAATAAAGGGTTGGGAGTGTAGCTCAATGGAAAAATGTCCTTGGGGTTCATTCCTCAGTAAAATACACACACACACACACACACACACACACACACACACACACACACACGAATCCAACCCCACTCCCCTCCTGCCTTCTGAGAACAGGCTGGGCAGGAGACCAAAGCCAACTACCAATTGCTGATCCAATATCTAGGTGCACGTTCCTGCCAGGCTACACTCTCTCCATCTACCCTCTTAGTGAGGACCAGAGAGCTGAGTCTCAGATACAACTGCCACCCACGTCCCTCTGTTGCAAGCAGCCAGGGAGCAGAGAGCAGCCAGGGAGCTAGGATGTCAGGGCACTCTGAGTGCTTCAGAAAAGCCCACGCCTGGGAAAAGAGTGGAATAAAATCACACAGTTGTTGGAAAAGACAAAATGAAGGTAGACCATAAGGGACCGCTGCAGATCTGTAAACACATGATTATGACAGACCATCACCATCACCACCGCCATCACCACCATCACCATCGTCATCCTTGTTATTTTTTAACTGGCAGGTATGGAAAGACATGATCAACACTTAGTAATTAAGAGTACAGTAAATAAAGAATTTTTAAGTGACTATGGCTTGGTGGAAGGAAAGATTGAGGCCGCTGAGATGTGGGAAGAATGGAGATTGGGGAGAATGGTGTGCTAAGCCTTTCTACAAGGGAGGGTTAGGGAGCCAGCCGGGCGCAGCCTGGGCGGAGGGCAGGGCAGGGCAGTGCATAGAGCCTCCTGTCTCCCTGGGAGGCTTGCTGCAGCCCATCATGCAACTCTGTCTTCCTTCAGCGGCTGCTTCTCGGTAGGGAAATATCCAAGTGCTGGGAGATGCCGCCTATGGACCACAGTCGTTTTGTGGCTATACTGATATTTCTGTAGTTATTTATTTTGTGGTACTGGCAACTGAACTCAGGAGCATTCTACAACACCCTCCCACCAGCCTGTCTTTCTTTCTTTATTTTATTTATTTATTTTGAGGCCCTAGGGTGCCAAGAGTCTTGCTAAACAGCTAAGGCTGGCCTCAAACTTCTGATCCTCCTACCTCAGCCTCCCAAGTGCTGGGATTACAGGTGTGCCCCGCCACACCTACATTTTTCATAGTTAATCAATCTGCATATGGACCCTAGAAGTTTTACTATACTGATATTTCTATATTTAATAGATCTGTATAAATACCACAGAAGTTTTATGCAATACTGATATTTCCATGTATAATCAGTTCCCTACGAGCTTATTTGCTTTACACAAACATTCAATACAGCAGAAGAGGCTCAGTATAGATGAAGACCATACCACATCGTGCCCCAATTGATCACTCATGATCTCCCTCACAATGGTTATAATATTTCATTGTCTTAGTTTGGATTTCCCCCCAAGCAGAACTTGAAACAATAATTTTGGTAGAGCTAATATATTTGAAACTTTATCCTGAGGTAGAATAGAAAAATTTAAAAAAATAGGTAAAAAGGAGACAAAAGGAAGGACATGGAAATATCATTTTAATCTAAAGTTCTGCATATATTTCCAGGCCTATCACCCCAAAAGCAGCCCTTCTCCCTGACCTCTCACTCCCAAATTTGTAAGAAATCTGTAAATCTTAGGAATTATCATAAATTTACCCAATTATGAAAATTACCTTGTGCCGTGTTAATTAGTCCATGTAATAAACAGATTAGGCAAAGATAAAGATGATATTTTAAGAAACCTATAATCTAGTGCACTTTCTCCCATCCAAGTACTAACCAGGCCTGACCCTGCTTAGCTTCTGAGATCAGACGAGATCGGGCGCGTTCAGGGTGGTATGGCCATAGACAATCTAGTGCACTTACCAAAATTATCTCCTGGTCAGATAATGGAGACCATATCAGCCCAAGGAACCCGAGAACAGCCACCTACATGGAGACCACCATAAACTGTCCTGGATCACCAAACTGATACTTTTCTTATATACTGTGTTCATCAAGCATTCTCCCAGCTACAGTCTAAAGACCTGACCATGTAACTTAGAGGAAGGATGATTTTCTTACAGTTTCGGGCTGAGTCCATGCGAGGCCAGGGACCGCAGATGTCAGGGCATGGTGGCTGTAGGCAGAGAAAGGGCACGCGCACGGGCTGCGCTCCTCACATCATGGAGGCCAAGAGCAAGAGGGAGATCAGGTGGAGAAGGAATGCTTTATAGACTCTCCAAGGCCACAGCCCCAGGGATCACCCCCTTCAGCTACACCCTGCAGATCTACCCTGCATATCAAGCAAATCAATCCATTCCAAGAGATTATCCACTTCTGGGATGACGCAATTACATCAGCCCTGAATATTAACACATGAGCTCTTGAGGGAACATTTTATATCAAAGTATAACATACCCTTCCAGGCAGGACCACTCCTCCCCAAGTTTAAAAGAAGAGGCGGAGAACCCCCAAACCACATTCTCCTATGAATCTGTACCCCTCGCTCTCCTAAATACATCTCAAAGCCTCTAGTTGACACATCCTTTAAATTCATTTCCACAACATGTGTCAAGATTCCCACCCCCTCATCCTGAGTTGAGGTCCCTCCCCTCCAGGAATTCTGCAGGACTCTCCAGGTAACAATAATTCCAAGACACACAAGTGAGAAGATAAAAAGATGAGTCAGAGAGGAAGATACAAAAATAATCCTAACATGCTGGCTCCTGCTGTGGGCATCTGGGGCTCAACCCCAACTGGGGCCGTACTAAAAAAAACAGGTGGAATTGGACTCAGAACTCTCTCCCTCTGTCTCTGTCTGTCTCTCTGGAGCCTGGACCACTTACCCACTGACTCACAACCATTCCTAAGGGAACCCCAGGAGGTCAGCTTCCCCAGGTCTTAGGCCTGCCTCTCTGCTATGTAACAAACAGGCCAAGGAGACACAAAGCTGCATACTGGCTCCCTGGGCTGGGCATGCTTAGAAACCCAGTCCCTAGGGCTGGGACCTTAACTCTCTGTTCAGATCCTCAACCAACTTTTCACCTCCGGGAGGCCAGCATCCTTCTATTTTAAGCTACCGTATCCCAGTGATTTTATTTTATTTTTATTTATTTATTTATTTATTTATTTATTTATTTATTTATTTATTTATTTATTTATTTATTTATTTGCGGTACTGGGGATTGAACTCAGGGGCATTCTATCTCTGAGCTATGCCCCCACCCCTATTTTTTATTCTTTATTTTGAAACAGGGTCTCGCTAAGTTGCGGAGGGCCTCACTAAGTAGCTGAGGCTGGCCACAAACCCGGATCCTCTGGTCTCAGCTTCCCAAATGCTGGGATTACAAACTTACAAGCATGTGCCACCAGGCCAGGCTCTCCCAGTGACTTCAAAGTAACCTGTGGGTGTCCCTTCCTCTTTGCAGCTCAAAGAGCCGAATTAGCATGTGTGTGACAGTATTCCCCAGCTCCCCAGTTCCATCCAGGTCTCTTCTCACTTGCCACAAGGACAAAGTCCCTGGGGACAGTGCTGCTGACTCAGCACCACCAGATCATGACCTGATGGCGGATCTGGTGATTTTTGCCTTGGTTGGGCTGTAGGGTCACCAGTAAAGATGTGGCTCATCTCCAACCAGACTGGACGCTGAAGCCATTGCCTTGGTCTTCGCACACCTGCCAGAGAGATGTCCAGGCTCAGAACGGATGGACAGTGACATTTTCAGAAGTTGTGGTATTTTACCAAAGCTCGCACCTCTAAGCTGTTCCCCCTGATCAAGTACCTAGAAATTGAGCTTTAAACTCAAACCTACGTTGTTCTGGAAGCCCTCAGGGTAGAGCGGCTGTCTCCCGCAATTAAATGTTGACATAATTCGCTCAGAGCTAGTGCTGGGCTTTCATTCTGAGGCTTCCTCCCAGGCAGGTGAGAGCTGCCCAATCCCCGGCTAAGGCATTCTTTGAAAACCTGTAAGCTCATGACAAAGTGCTCTGGGCTTGAGGGGGGAGAAGTTCAAATATATATTAAAATAAACCTGCTCAGATAAATTGAAGGTATTCATGGTCATTTATTCGGTATGTGCATAATGCTTTAAGTCAATGGAGCAAAGGAAACAAAGAGAAAAAAGGCGTTCTTCCCTAAAGGAACCTGCAGGAAGTAGGGGGAGAGACAGAAAAGAAGATACCAGGATACAACAGGAAAGTGGTGACTACTGCAGGGAGCTATGTTGCAAGTGAGGACACATGGACGGAGCCCGGAGCTTTGATAAGGCTGGGTGTGGGGGAGGAAAGGAGGGTCAGGGCTTCATGGTTTTGACGGATGCATAGGAGTTTGCCCAGCAGAGAGAGAGGAGACAGGAAAGGCTGATCATCCGAGGATACTGTGCCAGCCACTGCAGATCAGGAGAGAGCAGAGGACAGAATAAGACCCAGGTGACTGCTCTTGGGTCTTCAGCGACCCACTTGCGATTGAGTATATGGAAAGCATGCTACGAAGGGCACTAGTGAGATCGGGCATTCTGAGCAACAGCCAATTTCCATTCTAAGAGGAGCTCACAAGAGCATGATCTGCCGAGAACACTATCAGGAGCCAGTGGCAGCCTCACAGTGAGCTTCCTGAGTCTCTTTTTCCTCTCAGGAAAACGAGCACTGATGCCAGCTAATGCTCATTCTCAGGGTTCTACTCCTCTCTGCTTGATGCATGGCACACATTGCCTCATTTAATGTTCCCTGGGCTCCTATAATCCCCGCTTTGCAGAAGAGGAAACTGAGGCTGGCGGGGGCTAAGCGACTTGGGCAGAGAACTGTCACACTGACTGGCTTCTAGGCGGGTTCGAGGAGACAGTCCACGAAAGGATCTAATACAACACCTGGCTTGTGTAAGTGTCCACGAATGGTGCTATCATTATTTTTACAGTTGCAGTGCAAATCCACGAATCAGCCTCTGCCCAATCAGAAGGATATCACTTGGCCTTCTTGGGAGGCTTGGGCCTTCTCCTGCCCTCAGTGTTGTTTTGTGACTATCTCTAAGGTACAGATGGTTCTGGCTCATCTAGACACCAGGTTCTTGGCTGAGCTGCCTTAGCAACACATGAAAATACACAAGCCACCTCCTCCAAACCTTTCTCCAACAGAACTTACATGGTAAATGCTATAAACTGTGTCTGTGGATGCTACTCAACATGCAAACACCATTTGCTCACTCTTTCTCTTTTTTCTAGTACTGGGGATGGGATTCCAGAGCACTCTACCACTGAGCTGCAGCCCGTAGCCCTTTTTATTTTTTATTTTGAAACAGGGTATCCCTAAGTTTCAGAGGCTGGCCTCCAACTTGTGATCCTCCTATGGAAGCCTCCCAAGTACTATTTGCTCTTCTACCTCTCCGCTGCTACTCAAGCAACTTGGTCTACATAGAAACCCTGCCGTGCTTCTTCTGCCCAAAGTAGAAGCCCCCACTTGTGTGAAGTCTCCCTGGTCCCTCTCGGAGCTCTGACTGTAGCTGCAATTCATCCCTCCTTGTCCTTCTCATTGTACTTGCATCGCTACCATAACTCCTACCACAACTTTGACATGCAAACTATTTAACAAGTTGCATAATCAGAGCAAATTCTGAACACCTAATAAGCCTACAGAATGTATGCACCACCTCCTGGCCAGCCCTACCACGATGCAGTCCAGTGAATTCTTGTTGGGGTTTAGTCTAGTGTTCCCCCTATAACTTGAAGTTGGGGACTGTTTTTATCTTAATCATCAGTAAATGTCAGATGAATGAATGAATGAATGAATGACCGAATAAATGGATGATGCTCTATCATGCGAAAATAAGAACAAGGAAGCTGAAGGAACATCGTTGAAATCTAAGTTTTAAAAGATCTCAGAAAATTGGATATCCTATCAGAAATAAATAGCCCGAGAAAATATGGTTGCCTGAAAAATGATTATTTGAACAAGATTACCTCCTTAGACGCTCCAAATGAATCCTTTGTGCACCTCCTTCTCTAATCTTCCTAGACATAACCAACTTCAGAGGTTCGCTTTGTTATCCCTTAGTTCCCTCCCAATGCAATCATCACCACATAACCAGAGGATCAGAAAGGGAGAGTTATAAACGTCCCATCCTCAGGAGCCAGTATCGGGGGTTGAGTACATGGGCTACACCCGGTGTGCGTCTTGCACATCGGGTGCAAGCAGCAGAAACAGAGAGAAATTTGGAGGAGGGCCAATGACTAGTTATATCTTCTGTGACCAGCTGGATCGGGAACAAAGAGACCGCCATATGTATTTATGTATTTTATCAGGTCCACCAGTGCCAATGCATGTGCCTGTCTGTGTGTATCTGTGCATGAGTGTGCGCGTGTGTGTGAACACACACTCATCTAAGGAATATGATTTTCATGGTTATAGCAATAAGGACTTTGAAATTACTGCACTGGTTTCAATTCCCCCTTAAAATACAAGATTGCTCTCACAAAATGTCATTTCAATTAAAGAAACCCAATAATGAACCCAAAACACCCGCACCATGCACTCTTGGCTGGTGAAGTGCCCGCTGAGGGTGACAAGCGCTAGCTGAGGTTGGGTTGCTTTATTTTTTTTTTTTGTATTATTAATAAAAGGATGCAAATGAAATGTGCTCGCTTTTAGTGATCATTATCGAGAGTCTGCATGGCAAGGGTCTGTCGGAGGCTCTTTTGCATTTTACAATCTCATCAGCACAACAAAAGAAAGAGCTGCTTCGAACCCAAATAAATTAATAAATAAGTCTAACTAGAGTGATATCGATCCAGCAGTCCCAAAGAGAGAACGCTCGGCTGTCTCCCTTTGTATAAAAGCCCGGTCTCTGTCTGATAACACCTCACATCAGAGGGGAAGGAAAATGTACATTTCACGCCAATGCTGGGCAGCCGCAAGTAATTTCTATAAGAAACTTCTTTTCCAGAAAACAGGAAGCTGGTTAGCTAAGGCAGACTCCACCCACAGCTGTCCTCCCCAGCAAGGCAGCAAATATTTACTCTCCGAAAGTTCAGGCCCCAGGATGAGTTCAAAACAATAGCATGTCCCTGGTGGTATGCGTTTTGTCACTCATTTGACAACCATATATTCATTTATTCAACAATGACTGTTAAGGCAGGCCCATTTCTATTTAGAAATGACCACCAAGGGGAAGCATGGAATGTTAAAATTTATGTGTCAGGGCCCTGGGATAGAAATAGACACAAAAAGTTCTTGTAGAATGCTAAATGCAAATCCAATACGTACGAAGCACTGGAATTCTCTCTTTGTTCAGTCTCTTTGTTCAGCTTCCCATACCTGCCCTATGAGAGATCAGCAGACTGGTCTGGAACCCACAGCTATGGCCCCTGTAGCTCTGCCCTTTTTGTTCTAGAAGCTTAAGCACTAAGTGAAGAATTCTGCGTCCTATGCCTCAGGGGGCCTTGAGAGGTCACCGATTCACAAAATTCCATGGATGAACATTTCTCTCTATTTTTAGTCCTAAGAATGGAACCCAGGGGCATTCTACCTCTGAGCTACACTCCCAACCCTATTTTATCTTTTATTTTGAAACAGGGTCTTGCTAAGTTGCTGAGGGTCCTACTAAGTTTCTGAGGCTGGCCTAGACCCTGCCATCTTCCTGTCTCAGTCTCCCACATACTTGGATTACAGGTGTGCACCACCACACCCAGCTCATGGATGACTACTTCACTTAACATCAACATAAAGTTGCAAAGGATGAACCGGGTGTCCCTGGCTGAACGGGGGAGGAGCCCCCAGTATGGACCAGTCAGTCTCTCTTCCCTCCATTCTTTTAGGGTAGGGTAGACACACAGAATCAAGGGCTCCTTGGAACATGCAGCATGGCGTTAAAAAACAAAACAACAAGTCAATGTCAAGTTCATGTATCAGATGGTAAAACTGAGATCAGGGAGAATCAGTGACCTACTCAAAGTCACAGAGCCACGGGTAGACAATTTGCACCAGAATCCAGGCCCATGCCTCCTAGTCCAGCGCACTGCTGCCTGGATCTGGAGAACTGTTGGAGTACAGGGGGAGACAGGATTTCTTGGGGCGTCTTGAATTCAAGGAGATGGCGAGACAGCCATGTTGGCCATACCTAGGAAGGAGCAGAGTGAGGTCTGTGGCTTGCCAGGGGAACTGTCACCTGTCCTCAGATTGAGGAGCTGTGGTTATGGAGAGAGTGAGGGTTATCCAACAGCAGGACAGAAAGCCCCTCAGGAGGGAGAAGAGATGTTTGGAGAGGTAGGACAAAAAGGGGGACGAGGAAAGATGTGGATATGATTTTGAGCTGGAGCGAGAGACTAACTTTGGATTATGCTAAAATAAGACATCGGCAGGCAAGGAGACCCAGTGGAGATGCCAACCATTCCCTCCTCTGCCAGTCATTTTCTTCTGCACTGCAGGCTGCTCCCTGCTGCTCTGAAAAGCTGCTGCCACAGCCTTATGAGGAGGAAAGCTCGAGGGGCAGGAGCCCGCCCAACAGGTGATCGTTAAAACTGCAGGAATGCATTAAGTTGGGAACAAATGTTATAAATTAAATGATATTTGTTTATGTTTATATGATCTTTAAAGCACAGGGAACAAACACTCCAAATGGATCCCTTCTGATTTGTGTCATACTTGTGCTCGTAGGAGTGTTCCTGTCCGTGGTGTGTATATGGTAGAGACAGTATATGACGGGTATGACTTTGTTCACTGATGGCCTCTTTGGCAGTATGCAATCTTTACTCCATGAAAGTGGGAAAAGTTTACAAATCTGGGCTTGCACAACCCTGGAGTGATGTGATCAGACCTCCCTGGGACCTGATAACCTGTCCCCTGGTTCTGGCCCCTTGAAGACTCCGCTGAATTCTTTGTTCCTCTGTTTTCCCAAGAACCCTTCATTTTCCTTACACTTGTTTAAATAGACGCATGTTACTTGCAAATGGCTGAGAGTTGGACATTTTCGAAGAGAGAGGTCACAGGTCACGTATCTTGGAGTCAGGACTAGGAATCAGTTTAGACATGCCGCAGTCAATCAAGAAAAGTGCAAGGATCTGTCCAAACCCAGGCACTGGGCAAGGTCATTTAGGAAGTGAAGGATTGCAGAGGAGATTGTTCTAGACAGGTGGGGTGTGTCCAGTAAAGGAGAGGGAGCGGGGAAAGGGATCCACGCACTAAAGCAAATCGGGAGAGAGCTCCATTCCGCAGGCCCGTCTCCATCCTTCACCACCAGGATCCTTGAATAGGAGTTGACAGTCCGGGAGAAATCCACTATTAGCTCCATTACATTTCCAGTTATTATTCTATTCATTGTTCTGGCACCGCGGGCCATTCTATTTGCATAATGAGAAGAGAATTTGGTGGCGAGAAGGGGCACACCTATCGATAGTCAGGGGCCTGCCTTGTTAGTTTATACTGTAAATAATGCTCATTTCCCACGCCGTTGCTTTGGGGGATTATCTTGTTAAATTTCAGTTATCATCTTGTTTCCCCAATTTGGCAGTGATTTTTTTTTTTTTTAGGGAACTATTCAGATGGTTATCCACAGTCATTGTTTGATGGTGCTTTAGCCAGTATACGACCAATAAGCATGCTGGCCTACATCAGGCTGCACAGGCTGTGCATTCAGACCTGGGCAGGACTTCCCACACTCACACAGAGGACGGATGCACGGTTCTTGTCCATTCGCTGACTCCGTGTACTGATGCACAGTACAGGCTGTGACCACAGCCAGCCACAGAATTTGCAGAGTTAGGTGCAAAATGAAAATGAGGGATCCCTTGTTCCAAAAGGAAGCACAATGCTTTTCCTTCTTTCCACTGTCTTTCTCTCAACCTGTCATGGTGATTTTTTTTTTTTTTAATTTGCTATTGGATGCTTTGCTCTCTGAGACATGGAAATCAGCAGCGTTAGTGTAAACCCTCCCAGGCACCTGGAGCTCTGACCTGTGATGCTGTGTGTGGGGTGCACACATCGGAGATAACTCTCCCTGCACCAGAGCTCCAGGCCGTGCTGGAGGTCGAGGTCCTGGAGCCATAGCTGGGCAGGATCTTAGAGCAGGTGGCCAAGAACCTGTCCCAGGGGAGAGGAGCTGCCCGTGAAATGAGGCCCCAAGCCTCAGTTCCTACTCCACCATCCCTCTGAGCTTCCTTTACAAAATACAGTGAAAGATGTACTAAGGATTTCAAGATGGTGGCCGCAGAGTATTAACCCCCAAGCATAAGGTCCCTTGGCAGCATAGGGCAAAATATAATTACCTGTCACCGGCCTGTAAAGCTGTCCCTGGCTGGAACCTTCTCTGTCCTGCCCATCATGGTGACATCTGTTGGTATACACCTGACTTTCTCTGTAATAGCACACTCTGAAGATTAGGTATGATTAGGCGGTGAACTGGAAGGGAGAATCGTGCTGAGGAAGGGGTGGTGCAGGAGCAGCCCCAGGTGAGTGGGCTGGGGGAGACCGGCACCCTAATGTTTGCAGATTGTTGCTGCCTGGCTTTCATTCCATCACTGCTAACGGTGTGAAGCTTCCAGGTGGGTGAAAATGAAGACTCTTGGAAGGCGCTTGTTTTCAGTGACCAGTCCCAACATTTAAAAACTCTCGCTAAGTACTTGCTAAAAGAACACACTCGACCACAAGAAAAAGTTGGAAATCAAAGTCTTTGCCTGTGCTTTTGGGGAAAAGCAGCAGCCGAGCCAGTCTCTTGCCATGTTCAGTGTTAACAAGCTCCAGATGGACTCAGAGAATTTCTCCTGACTGTTCGGTCCAGTTTTGATCAGCTGGAAGCATTCTGTTAGCTTCTTCTTCCCTTTCGTTGTCAGAAAACTGAAAGTGCTACCCTTTAACATCTTTTCTCCCCACCTGAGACCGTCTTAAGACAAGGATGAGCAAAAACCAACTCAGCTTTCAGGCAAGTCCTTGGAAACGTCTTCAGATCTGTGACAGATCAATAGTCTCGTAATATACTGGAAGTGGCTGAATCTTCTCATAAAGGGTCCATAAGAGGAAAACCCAACAAGCTCCCCAGGGAAGGCGAGAGGGCCACAGACCACAGGATAAAAGACGGGAGCCGGGAGAGACAGGAACCTTGTTCCGACTATCTGAGATCGGTTTTCCCCAAACAGACTAAAGACCAGACATCCTTCCTGAATGCTCAGGAAATTTAGCTCATTTAGACCAGGGGCCGGCTTATTTAGCAATAAGGATATTCTTATTCCTGGCTGCAGATACTCTCAATATGGCATCTGCTCCCCAACTGCTGGACCCTGAGGTCCCGCTGCCCTGGGGTGCTGCCCGTGGTCACCCCGCTTGACCTCTGGCCTCCAGCAAGCCCACACAGGTGACCAGAATGAGTGTCTCTTAGGCTTCTAGTTGTATCCGGTCTCCAGGTGAATCTGAACATAGCAGGAGCGATGTCCCTCACTTACACACAATGTACAATTGCTAACCATTTGGAGTAACAACTTTGATTTTTTTGTTTATTAGCAGGTATGTCCTATTGCTGATTTATATTTTGAGGTCACAATCAATCCAAGGGAAAACAAAAAGCCCAGAGAGTTGTCCCATGGAACCAAAGTTCATTTCAGAAAATTCCCTCTCTGCTCCTGACACTGCCCAGAGCTGGCTCAGAACCTGTTTTGACTGTCAAACCACACAGGCAATTAAGGAACCAGGTGACCATCTTCTCTGGAAGTCAGATTAAAAGTAGATTCCAAGGAAAACACACTCTGCTTAGTGAACTGGACTGCCTTATGCAGCGAGGCCCTTTTCTGGATGGGAACACTAGTTAGGTAACCGTAATGAGAGTAACTTCCTGTGGGCTTTGTGGATGCAGTCTCTTTTCTTAGCAGTTGTACGTCACACCGTGGAGCGTCGTTGAGGGCTTTGGCAGAGTCCCCAGCTACGATGCGGAAAGCCTGGTGATTCATATTTTATAGTCCAGCTGCTCGGTCAGATGCAGGGTGGAGGTGAAGAGAACAAACAAGAAACCCTTGTTCTGCATCTGGGAAAGACAAGGGGAATCTGCCCTTTCCAATTGAACCCAAGCTTTTCCAGGTATTACCAACTATCTAAAGGCATGCATGCCTCAATGTGTTTTTGGTTTTTGTTTGTTTGTTTATTTTGTTTTGTTTTAAGTGGAGTTTGCCTGGACGGAATCAAAAGGCGTTTCTATTGTTAATCATAGCTTTTTGTCATTTGTAGAGGAAATCCAAGTGGAAAATTTTTGGAATACTGATTCTATACTCTTCCTAAATCTCCAGAGTTGACATAATTCACAACATTCACATCATGCAGACATTAAAATAAACCAATGAATGAATGAATGAATGAATACCTTCAGAGACACTAATTTGTAAATGGATTCAAAGCCTCTAAGATTTCTGTTTAAATAACTACATTCATATCTACTTAGGATTAAAGCAGTTGTTCTCAAACTCTGACTGACAGATTTTCTTGGAGGATTTGTTAAATAATGAAGCTCCCAAGCGCTTCTGACTCAGTGGGTCTGGGTGGAGACCCAGAATTTGCATTTTCAACAAGTTCCTTGGTAATCCTGCTACTGTTGATCCCAGGACCAGCCTTTGAGGAAAAAGAAAAATGTATCTGCCAGCACGTGGAAGAATACTGCCCTTTGTTTATACCTAAGGGTATTTAAGAAGAAACCAGATGCCAGGCGTGGTGGTGCACACCTGGAACCCCAGGACTTGGGAGGCTCCGACAGGAGGATCACAGATTAGATATCAGTCTCAGCAACTTTGTGAGATTCTCAGCAACCTAGTAAGACTGTTTCAAACAAAACAAAAAAGGGGTGAGGGTGCCCCTGGGTTCAACTGGAAGATGAAGAAGTAGGAGGAAGAGGAGGAGAAGAAGGAGAAGAAAGAGGAGGACGAGGAGGAGGAGGAGAAATAATAATAATCAGAACTACCTGAATAATCCCTTTTCAAACTTTGAAAGGCATTCAACGCTCCTGGAGAATTTTGTTAAAGCAGATTCCAGTTCAATAGGTTATGGGTGGGGCCCAAGATTGTGCATTTCTACCTGCTCCCAGATGATGCTGATGCTGGTCTGAGGATCACAGCTGGCCAGGACTCATCTGGCATCATAATCTTCCTCGGTACATTTTATTCTGGTTAAACAATCTCACTGGAAATAAATGTCTTGCGTGAAAGAAGCATATTTGCTTCATTTTTGTTTCCATCACGTTCTGTTAGAAAGTGCCTCCCTCCCATAGAGAAAGATGACATCGATTTAGCAATTTAATTCAACAGCATATTCTCAGTCTCTGCCATTTGCACGGCAATTTTTCACTATCAGAGATCTAAAAACGAAAGAGATGGGGCGTCCCTCATCGCAACACCTCGCCTTCAATAATTGTTTCCATCACCTAGGAAGTTAAATTGTAGGCAATCACAAAAAGAAGTCTTGAGCACACTGAGATAAAATAAATACTTGGACCTTGGTGCTCTTCTAAAACTTCAGTGCAAGTTGGAAAAGTTTTCTTTCTTTCTTTCTTTCTTTCTTTTTTTTTTTTTTTTTTTTTTTTTTTTTTTTTTTTTTTTTTTTTTTTTTTTGCAGTACTGGGGATTGAACTCAGGAGCATTCTACCTTCGAACTATATCCCCAGCCCTATTTTTTATTCTTTATTTTGAAACAGGGTCTCACTAAGTTGCTGAGTGCCTCACTAGGTAGCTGAGGCTGGCCGCGAACCCAGATCCTCCAGTCTCAGCCTCCCAAATGGTGGGATTACAAGCGTGTGCCACTATGCCCAGCTTAGGAAAAGTTTTCAAAGTAAAAAATTTATTAAAAAAACTATTTAGAACCTTTTCTTGGCCTAAAAGAATGAGATTTTACATGCATGTGTGCACACACATGTGAGCAAAACATCTATTTAAGAAGATTAATGAATTGATTCAATCTACTGTGTCTCTTAGTATCTTTTTCTTTAGTAAAAATTTGATAGGACAACCTTACTCACAAGTGAAAGTTTTATGAGTAGTTACAAAGGCAAAATATCATATTTCTGCTAAAGTAACACTATTTTTTAAATGAGGAAACATACTAAATCCTTGGTCCTCCTTTTCAGTGGTTGGCCTGAGAAGAATTCTCAATTTTTGAATCTAAGTCCTGCCAACCTCAATGAGTGACACACCACCTGCTTTCAGTGATAAGAGGACCTCACAGCTGTCCAGATTTTAAAGAAAATATCAAAGTACCATCCTCTCCATTGCAGAATCAAATATACACACATAATACAATAAACGTAATGTAATATAATATAGTACAATATTCTTGTGTTAGTAATTATGTTTAAAACTGATAATGGCTAACACTAATAGTATATAATTAAACTTGTGAATGGATACACTTTGATGGTATTATCAAATATTAGAAAAGGGTTGGAAAGCAACAATACCAAGAAGCATGGCAAAATTTGTACCTAGCGACTTGATAATTACATTTCTAGAAAGTTATTTCCAGGAAGTAAAACAATAGAGAACCAAATTTGATCCTTGCAGATTCAAAAATTAGACAAGAATAGAAAGCAAGGTAAATACTCAGTAAACTAGAAATAACTACTCAGATTGTGATTTATTAATTTATTTATATGTCACACCACGAAAAATCATATTTGTGAAGAAATGTGGTAACATAAGAAAATGCTTATACAGGTGGGCATACACCTATAATTCCAGTAGTTGGTAGGCTGAGACAGGAGGATTGCAAGCTCAAGGTTAGCCTCAGCAACTTAGAGAGACCCTCGGTAACTTATTGAGACCCTGTTTCAAAATAAAAAGGTCTGGGAGTGTTTGAATGTTTCTGCGTTCAATAACCAATACCCCCCCCCCCCCAATGCTTATACATAAGAGTAAAAACATGCTGCTGATGAACTATAATGACCATCTGGGATGACACCATCTAGAAAATTCTAAGATAAAGAATAGAAGTTATATTTCCATCAGGACAGGAGGATTATTGACAACTCTCAGCTTCTGTTTTCTTCTCTAGGCTTTGTATAATGCAGTTACTTCTGACTTTACCATACTCTATTAATGGCAAATAAAAAAATTCATACTCAAAAATGTCAAAATCAGTCCTGTGTGACAGATACACTGTAACTTTATTTAATAATGCAGTAAGGTAGGAGATGTTACTGCAGCTTGGATTTTTCCCAAATCCCATCGACCAAAGCAGTCCCTATTGCAAAGGTGTCGTCCCCTCCACAGGACTCACTCCAGCTCAGCCCCACTGATGGAGTCACCCTGGCGACAGCCCCTTCAAGCACGTGGGTGAATGCATAGACTCAAGTAGAGACTCTGAGCTTGAGTCTGGGCTCTACGTCCTTCTTACTTTGCTACCAACCTGCATTTCTGCCAAAAAAAAAAAAAAAAAAAAAAAAGGTAGCTTCTCAAAAGTCCCTACTCTTTGTGTGAAAAGAGTTGACCCTTCCATGCTATGAGATGCAGGGCTATTTATGTGTCCCGTGGGAGGCGGCTCCGCCTTGCTCAGGGTTAGGGTGCCACAACCAGGTGTCTCACCATGCTGCTTTTTCACAGGCAATTCATCTTGTGCAGGTGGCACGAGTTGCCCGTGCCTCAGTTTCCTCATTGGTACCATCTGGAAGTCAATGCTCAGAGCCCATGAAATAGATGGCGGGGCTTCAAGGAGACAAGAAGTATAGAGACATGTGCTGCTGTAGTGTCTAACAAGTACATGGCAGGTGCCCCCAAATCAGCTACTGCTGCTTATCCAGGGATTGTGGGGATGGGGGAATCTATGTGTCACCCTGTTATAGATTGAGAGGAAAAAGGAACTGAGATTCTAGAAGCTAGCCTGGAGATGATGTCTGAAGAGACACGCATGGTTCAGAGATGGATCAACTGCACCATTTGGGCCCAGACCATTCATTCTTGGCTTTCGAAAAATCACTAGGAGGTGGAGGAGCAATTCTAAACTACTGCTAGCCACAGATAGATGCACACTGGAGCCCATTTCCTGGACAGCAAGAAGCTCAACCTGGGGGGAAAAAAATGACCACAAGGCAGAGGAAATTAGAGTCCTGGACAGACACCATTTTTCAGTGTTCCCGGTAATTACTAGTTGAACAGTCACCTTTTAGACTTGCTTTGATTTGGGGGATTGTTCCAACTGGGTGTTTGAGGCTGCTCAGGAATTAAGCTGAGGACTCTGCAAACAGGCTCCAGAGGTGCTATACCCCTCTGCCAACAGAGCTCTGATGGAGAAAATGGATCTGAACAGGTAAGAGGTGAGAGGTGAGCTAGACTCACAGTTTCTTGAGCTGAGCCAGGCGTGGTGGCGCACACATATAATCTCAGTACTTAGGAGACTAAGATAGGAGGATTGTAGCCTCAGCAATTTAGCAAGACCCATAGCTACTTATTGAGCTCCTGTTTCAATTTTTTTTGTTTGTTTTATGAAAGGGTGGAGGGTAGAGCCTGTAGGTAGTATGCCCTGGGTTCAATCCCCAGTACAAAAAAAAAAAAAGGAGAAAGAGAGAGAGAGAGAGAAGAGAAGAGAGGAGAGGAGAGGAGAGGAGAGGAGAGGAGAGGAGAGGAGAGGAGAGGAGAAGA
>PVLC010000617.1:84154-118615 GCA_004027655.1 Graphiurus murinus | reverse complement strand
TATCTTGTTCACTATTGTCTTCAAAGTCTAAAAGAACATGTGGCATACAGTAAGTGCTTAATACAGATTGGATGAATAAATCAATCACTACAAACTCTTTGAAGAATTTCCATACAAAAATCAATATACCCATCTGAATAGCTTGATTTTTTTCCCCAAGTCTGTTGTGTTTGTGAATTTTTTTTTTATTTTGAAAAATAAGTATAGGGCATGATTCTTTTCTGTAAGAGATTCAGAGGAGAACCTCTCTGGGAAGGACTATGGGGCGTTAGCAGTGGGAAGCCCAGTGCTTTACGTGATTTCCACAGTCACAGCTTTTATGCTGACCAAGGAAAAGAATGCCTAGGGCATGGGTTTGTATTTTAAATTGTGCAAATGCATTAAGGATATGTCTATCCTTTATCTAGATGAAAAATCCTTTCATGTTTTTGCTAGGGCGACTGCTCCAAGACATTCCAAAATATTGCCTTCTGAGCACGTGTGTTGGGCACTAGTCTACCTTAGTAAAATGTTCACTAGGGTTCAAATCTAGCTTTGCCCACAAGATGAAGATAAAGAGCAAGCATTAGGCATTAAGATTTAGATTTTTAAAGTCATCTCCAAAAGACAGATTGTGTTAAGAAAAAAGAAAAAGAAATAACTGGTGTACGTGGTGGATGCATGTATTTACTCTGTTTACATTGCATAGGTTTTTAATATTTCTCTAACAGAAAAATTTTAAAGATTATTTACTTTCTTATATCTTTTTATCAATGTGTAATTAGTAATTTCTTGTACTTAAAAATTACATTATATCACTTCTACTTCAGCATGTGCTGGAATTAAACCAATTTATTTTTTCATGTGCTCACGGAAGAACTTTCTGTATATTCCTGAGACTTAGAGGTTGTCATCAGCCTTACCCAGGGAATGATGGATAGTTCCTATTTTAAAATATGGCATTTGTCGTGATGTAATTTAAATTACTTTTCTGCCAGGAGCATGCGTTCTGGGGAGTTACAATTATGCGAAGGGAAATTATACATCATATCCCTCCTTTATCTTCTTTTATAGTCCTTCTTGTGGTTCTTTTTGCTCAGGTACAATTACATTAGGGGAAACAAGATTCCATGCTTATATTAAGCACCATTTGATTTACAAAATTCATTTCAGTTCTTAGTTAATTACAAGAGAATAATGGAAGCCAATCTAAGAAAATAAGCAACAGTCAAGGCTCAAAAGTAGCAAGACTCACATATAAAATGCATACATAATCAATAACTTCGAGTTCTCCCAAGCACAGTGAAGTTTGCGAGTCATAATTATATGTCAAGGAAAATGTTTTTAGTTTTTATTCACTTACTATACATTACGATGCATGCTCACTGTGGAGCATTCGGAATCTAGATAAAAGCACAAAAAAATAAATTAAGGCCACTCTGTGATCACTACATCCAGATGTAATCAGTGTTAATATTTTGTTGTATTACCTTCTAGTCTACTTTTTTTGGCTCATAGAGTGCGAATAGCGATAGCCTATCCTGTTTTACAAAATTGGCATCATACAATCGACTCTAAAGCTCTGGTTTATAACCTAATTTCTCTTGTAGAAAATAGATAGTAAACTTTCTCCCCCATTTTGTTAACTATCCCTCTTTATAATTGCACAATTCCTTGCTCAGTATTATATTTATACCGTGATTTATCTTATTCATCTTATTTTGTAAGAAATGTAGAGTGTTTCTATTTTCTCCATTATAAATGATGTTATAATCAATAACCCTATAGAAAAAAATCACACCTTTATTTCTATTTGATTATCACTTAAAATCAAATTTCTGGGTCAGCACATATGAATGTATTGAAGTATTTGGGAAAAATAATAACCAACCTCTAGAAGTTGTCATAAAGATTTCCCTTGGCAATTCCAGATCTCCATATTGTTAGAATGTTTTTTAAACATAATTGGAAATCTGAAAAGTAAAAATGAATCTCCTACAACTTGTCTTTATAGTTTACTTAATTATTAGTGAGACTGAGCATATGTACCTGTGCAATGGCCATTTTTATTTCCTTTCTTATTTGCAGTACTGGGGATTGGACCCAGGTGCAATCTACCTCCAAACTACACCCCCAGTGCCCTATCTTATTGTTTATTTTGAAACAGGGTCTCACTAAGTTGCAGAAGGCCTCACTAAGTAGTTGAGGCTGGCCACAAACCTGCAATCCTCCTGTCTCATCCTCCCAAGTACTAGGATTACAAGTATGTGCCGCCACACATGGCCTTAAGTGCTTATTTTAAATCATCTCTTTCAATTAAATCCAGCTACCTCACGTGACATCTACCGTGCTACAGGCATCAAGATCAATACTAAGGATGGCAAATGAACAAGACCTGGATCCCCTCATCAAGAACTTCAAAGCCTGGTAGAAAAATAGGCAAGTGAATGACCAACTCTAGCTTGTTATTATAAGTGCTACATGGGCATATGTATAGAACACTCTGAAGTCTCAGACCAACGGAAGCAGAAACCATTCTTCAGAGGACCACTGTAGAAGCTATAAAGTTTAAGCTGGGCTCTGACAAATGACTTGGAATTCAGCAGGCAGGTGGAAGAGAGAAAAATGGCACATGGAAAGACAGAGATGTGAGCTGGCAGAGACCAGGGAGAAGATGTAAACAGTTGTCGAAGGGTATCGTGAAGACGGCCACGGGCTTGAGCTGTCTCGGTGGCACATGGGGTTTTGGTGGTGTGTTTGTGAGGAGAGAATAGACATGAGATATCTTGGGTTTTACAGGGAGAAAGAAAGGAAGATCTGGAATCATTTGAGGGGAGAGAGCGGGTGAGCATGAAATATGTCAAGGGTCACTACAAGATATTTTTATCTTAGGTTATCTATTCAATGTAGAGCGATACATCTACTTTGTAAAATAATGGCATGTAGACCTGGTACTTGGGAGGTTGAAATAGGAGGATAGCAGGCTAGAGGCCAGCCTCAGCATGTTAGTGAGACCCTCAACATCAAAGAGAGACCTTGTTTCAAAATAAAAAATAAAAAGAGCTGGGAGTGTAGCTTGAAGGCAGACTGCCCCTGGATTCAATCTCCAGTACCTACCTATCTATTGGTAAGAGAACGAGGTAAGTCATTTTAAAGGATTGCTTCTTTCTTAAGAACTTTAAAACAAAGTAGCTATCATAGAACACATTATTTTTCCCTATTTTTCACCACTCACTCTCTACATGCCACTTAGCAGTTTCTTCCAGCAGAATGCTTCTCTGCTGGTGCCAGGCCTAGATAGATGACTGGCTTTGGCCCCTGGCGAAAATGATTGTGCATCAGTCCGTGCTGGGACTTCAAGAAGCATTTTGTGTTTCAAGATGCTAGTTGGGGAAATTTCAATCTCCACCAGGATGATAATGTGCCCCCAGCGACCAGCTGTTCCCAGAAGAAAGAGATATACATGGCACAGACCCAAATAAAACTCACTATTAACAGCCAAGCCCAGCAGAGCCCAACCCAGATCAGCCAACCTCTTGGCCAGCAGACAGCTCTGAAAGCCACTGAGTTTTAAGATGCTTGTTATGCAGCAGTATCATAGGAAAGGCTAACTGATACATGGATATAGTCTATTCCCTTTCTAGATCTATCTCATCTCTGTTTAAAGATACTGCTAAAGAAATTGGGTTGGGTTGATACCCTGGGCAATAACTAGAAAGTGGGATAATACAATCAAATTACGTAATGATTAAATGTACCCCACTGCTTCTAATCGTAGAACAGCATCTTATCAACTGGAAGTCGCTGATGAATTTCCATCCATAATTAAAGTGCTCACGTGTTCTACATAAGAGATCAATCGGCTATTGATTCTGCAAGGGTGACATGCATTTTAATAAAATGCAAATAGACAGGCATGAGCTCAGCTTCATGTTAGAAGAATATTTACATCTCTGTTCCTCCTCCCAGTCAGTGTTATGTGTGGGCAGAAACCTGTTGAGTGGTGTGGAGGTTTGTAATCTGGTTGTAATAGGCTTCCTCATTCTGCTCATTAAAATAAAGAAAGGTTTGCCAGGGAAATGGTCTATTAGGTGGTAATTTGCTTTCACATGCAAATTGAGGGATAATTAGTTTGAATATCTGGAGATGTAGAATCTGTGTGTTTGACATATTTTCATATGTAGTCAACACCAAAAGTTCAAGTATCTTTTCAGGGAAAAGAAAGGTTCTTTGAAAGTTAAAACAGATTAAACAATACCCCATTCTGAATATACCCTATTCAGGTAAATATTACGGGTGGCCTATATTTAGCTTGCTATTCAGAACCAACTATTATTTTTTAACTTGTTAATATTTTGAAAAGGCTGACAAAAGTCTGAATGTCACCACCTCCCCCTTTCCTTTTGTAGAGATTACATGTTGTTGGAAACATAGTTGAACCAAAATTTACACTATTTTAAATAATCAAAAGCAAATTCTATGCCTCTCATTGACTCAAAGTAGCACTTTTTCTTCTAACACTTAAAAAAAAAAAACTAAAGAAAATCTTCTTGTTGCTTGAAGAGGGAATATAAGTATGCTTAACTGATTTCTTATCTGTTACGTGGTCTTTTACTCTCTAAATTTATTGAAACAGTAAAAGCATGTTACCTGATGAAAACTTCAAAAAGCCTGAGACAGAGCAAGATTTAGTCATTAAACATGCTTCTAAATTTGAATTTAAGTGGGAATTTGTGGTAGGAATGTGTCTCTTGTTACAGGTGGGATTTGGCCCTTCAAACTGGGTTGTCTAACGCCGTCTTAGTAAAGGAAAATTTCTTTATCTGGAAACAGTCAACTTGTCTATATCATCCACAATGGTATATCATCTGGGAAGGAATTTTTCTCTCCAGTTTATTTCTCCCCAAAATATAAGTCAAATTGCCTCTGAATTGGCTATTAGCAAATTATCTTTATTGGCAAGAATAACATGTTATGTAACTAGATCCATACTGAAGAACAAGTAACCCATAATTATATCTAAATAGTAACCAAAGCGTAGTTCCTGGGAATGGGGAGTGGCAAAGATGTGTTTCCAAAAGAAAGAAATAAAGAATAGAAATATATTTTGCTAACTTCTTCTTAATTCATTTCTGCAATAAGTTTGCCCACAAAGAGGTTTTGGAAAGTGCCATGACATGTGAGTCAGAAGGATCACAAACAATAGTAAGACAGTTACTGGCTGCCAGGAGCTGTAGATGTCACAGGACAAATAATACACGCTCATGAATTATATTAGAGAAGCAGGTGATAAGTGTGAGATGGATGGAACCACCTAAGCTTTGTGACACTTCAGAGCCTGGATCGCTGGTTTCTACAGGAAGAGAGGGCATTTTTTTCCAAATAAACTATACAGAGGAAAGGGAGAAGGGAAAATAAGTGTTGGGCCAATCCTCTGCAGTAACGCTGTGAAGCACAGGAATCCCAAAGACCAGAATGGCCAGGGTCCTCTCACATTCCCTCCATGCC
The DNA here is from genome assembly GCA_004027655.1 of Graphiurus murinus. Lineage (NCBI taxonomy): Eukaryota > Metazoa > Chordata > Mammalia > Rodentia > Gliridae > Graphiurus > Graphiurus murinus. The sequence goes on along the minus strand of PVLC010000617.1, from coordinate 113,128 downwards.
ATGCACCTAATCTGCCCTGGAATGTGTTGATTAAGTGGGAAATTCACAGCTGACGGGGTGTTCTCTGGAACTGTCCATCTGCTTGGCTGGCAGACATTCAGATCATCTTGGAAGAGGCCCCATACCACCCCCCTCCTCTCCACAAAAAGGAGTATCATTCCATGAGTTCATTTCTTTTGTCCCATAAGAGATAACACAGGGGTGACACAATGGAGGAGGGGTGTGTGAAATGAAAACAGCATGTGAAGGCACTGGAGAGTGATCCAGAGATGCACAGGTGGACAGGACATGGCCCCTGAGCCTACCTGAGGTCCACCGAGGGGGAGGAGTGAAAAGGCTCCACCTCCATCTTTGATCTGCATCCTCCATGAATTAGTGAAAGTCAATAGTATCAGATGAAATCAATAGGTCAGAGTTTGGTGCCTGACATGCTGGGTGTGTGTGTCTCTCGTGTCTCCAGGTGCCCAGCATACAAGTGGAACTGTTCTAGAGAGTTCAGGACTCAGATCCAGTCATTATCCCCTAAAGGAAACTTGGGCAGGGTTCTTGAAGCCAATGCTAATGGAGAAGGTGACCTAGAAAGGTAGAGGTGATGAGTGGACAGGTGCACACGCTGAATAGCTCCTAGGGATCTGCAGTAAAATGCTGCATCAATAACTACTTGGATGTTCAGAAGAAAGAAAATATCAAGAGAAGCAGAGAAGGAATATTCAGACAGGAAAAGGAAGAACCAAAATTATGTCACATTGGAGAAGCCAAAAGAGCAGGAACCAGCCACCTGAGACACAAGAAAGGAAAACTGAGAAGGGGCATTCAACCAGGCAACATGAAGGCCTGGGGTGCCCAGAAGAGAGCTTCTTTTAGTGACAAGGGGAGAGGTCAAATCAAACTCTGTAAAAGGAAACAGTAGCAAGAGGGTGAATGTCTCATAAGGAGGTGGAGACTGACTGTATAGCTGCTTTTTCTAAGAACTCTCACTATTGGTGAGAATATGAGTCTTTGGAGATTCCAGGTTCAGTCCATGGGAGGCCGGGTCTGTGTAGCTCAGAGCATGGTGGCAGGAAGCAGAGAGAGGGAGAGAGGCTCTGCTCTAACATCATGGATGCCAGAGACAGAGAGAGAAAGCAAGCAAGAGGAGTCAAAGACACAAGCACAGACCCTAAACCACCTTCTCCACCTGTACCCCACCTGCCAAGGTTACTACTGAGTAAATCCACTACAATGGATTTATCTATCAATGAGATTACAACCCTCATGGCTTAATTACATCAATTCTGAACATTAAATACATGAGCTCTTCAAGGGACATTCTAGATCTAATCATAACAGAGAGAAAGAAAAAAAATGTTCTGATACAATAAACTTCCGTGTTTGACTGTGCACCAGGCACTAGAATAGAGTACTAAATGAGACCTGAGCTTCTACACCATGCCACTTACATGTGTGTATTGCAATGTTCAGCTTATTTAGTGCACTGGAGCAAGAACTGTAGCCTGATCACCAGTCTGCCCACGGAAGCTCACATGTCTGATGTGCAACAGGCCCCTCTTCAGACGGCCACAGAATCCGTGAGTGGCACAGCCTCGGCCTTGTGAACACCCCTTTGTCTTCCAGATCTCAGCAGAAGCACTGCTTCTTCCAAGAATTCATCCTCAATCTCCAGGATTGAGTCAGGCACCGAGCTCGGGTACCCTTTACACCCTGGATCTTCCTCCATCTGAGGAAGAGAAACCAATCAACAAGTGCTGTCAGGGATTTTACCAGCCCCTAAGCCGGGGAGAGACATGGAAAGCAAAATCACTGTGCAGCAGCTTCGGGACTAGTTTGGAAACTCGGTGGAATTCATTTCCTATGCGCTTCAGGTTTAGCGCCATGAATACCTCTCATTGGTTCGCCTTTGACTCCCGTGGCTTTTCCCAGGGCTAGACTGACCAGCTTGGCTGAATTCAAATGAGCAGAGAAGCCTTTAAATCAGCCCGGGGGAGTGCGGAGTCTGGTTTTCCTCCTTCTGTCAATCTCGTGTAAATAGCCAAGTCAGACATGTTGTAAGCAAAGCCTGTAAGACTCCATTGGCTGGCTGGAAATTCAAGTTAAAAATGCAGCTTGCTAAAGAGTGTACCAGGCAAATAGCTTTCTTTGGCAGAGCAGAGACTGTTCAGCCTGGGAGGGGATTTGATAAAGTGCTTTACTGGGTGGCAACATTTTGGTCTCAGCTTCCCTCGGATCACAGTGGGATAATGAAATTGGAATCCATTTAAACCTTCCATTTCACCCCACACGGCTCATAGACACCGTGTCAAACCACATCATGCTGCAATAAATGTGCTAAAATGTATATGCTCACTCCTCCCGTTACACGTAATACGCTGTCAGATTGGAGATAAATTATAGAATACAATTTCTTGATTTGCCCACTCCCTGAGCTATAGCAGAATCTCAAATCCGAGGCGATACTTGATGCCATGAAGATGCATAAATAACTAGATTGTTCCATGCCAAGTTTAGCAACACAACATTCTCACTGGCCGGGCTATGAATAGTACAGTCACTGCTGGGACACAGCTGGCCGCGAGACAGGGACTTACGATGTGCCCTGTCCCTCGCGGCAGGTTCTATCCCTGTCGCTGAAGCATTTGTGATTATATCATAAAAGCAAAATATGCTATCATATTAAAGCAAAATATGTTGACATATTTTATCTCCATATCCCAGAAGAGGATGAGCCCAGGTTAAGAAGAATGGAAGACCATCCACAGATAGCAATCAAGCAGTCATTAAATAATGCTGTGTATGCACACAAAGTTGTTAATACCAATCTCAAAGTTGTTAATACACGTATGGGGAAGGGGAGGGAGGAGGGCGGGATCCAGAGAGAAACACACCAAGTGCTGTGTGCATGTATGCTCCTGTCATTCCAGACCTCAGTATGATGTGGAATCACAATACACCAATAAATGTATATTTTAAAATAAGAGAGGAAACTTTATAACTTGGTCCAAAACCGTGGAATGTGTCCTTGCTTTGCTCCTCTGAGGGGATCTTGGGTCATGAGGGATCTTTAAAAGCTCTACTTTCAAAAGCTATTCCAAACTTGCTGGCCGCTTAGCACCTGCAGGCGGGAGCCAGGCTGGCTCTTGGGTGGCTTCCTAGAGCAGACTCTGATTAGCGTTGCTTTGGTTCCTCTTCCTCATACCTTCCACACCAAGAGATGCCACTTCAGGGAAAGATCCAGGGTCCCCACTGCTAGGAGCACAGTCACAGGCATCCCTCTCCAGCCTCCCCAGGACCACCTGGGACAGGGTCCTTCTGCCATTATTGCCGCCTTTGAAAGACTTACATCCCAGGATTGATCACATGGGAACAAAAAGGCCAGACCATTGCAAACCAAAGGGGGACACCGATGAGGCTCCTGGTAAGCAGCGGAGGTTGTCACTGGGCCACCTGACAGCTGGACCTCTCCCTTGGCCTGCCCTGCTCTCTCTCCCTGCTTCCTCAGCTGTTGGTCCTCCTGCTAAACTGCACGTCAGAGTTGCTTCCTCAACCTGCAACAGAGTACTGCAAAGAGCCGGAGTCATCCTGTTAACTCCCAGTGAGATCGGGACTCTGCCCTTCTCTGCACCAATGGCCCTCTCTTCCCACTATCTGCGGAGGTCTCACGTGGCCCCCAGGGGTCATCACTTCCTGCCACTCACCTCTACCTCGTCTGCTCCAGCTCCCTCTGCCTCCTGAAACACATAAGGCATGCTCTGCCTGCAGACTATAAAGACTGTCTTCATAGTGTCCAGTGTCCACCTACTGGATCCTCATGTACCTTTAACCAAAACCCACATACACATGTATGCCATCACTTATTCTTTACATATAGAAATAAAAAATGGATTCTAAGAAGAAAAATTGAACCATTACAATGACCGCTTATTGGGTGCCCACTCTGTGTTTGCCGATAGCCTGATAACTTTGCATACTCGGCTTCCACATAATCAATAATGTATGGGGGGCACAATGGAAGGATCTTCTGCGTGTCCTCCCTGGTCTGTACAGATAAACTCAGCCAGAGGAGACATATCACTGCAATGCAAGAGCAAACACTGTCCAGGACACCCGGTTGAGATGTGAACTTCTCAGCCCTTTTCTTAAAGAACTTACCAAAACTGACAATCACCCCTCCTTGCCAAAGACTACACGTATGGGATAAACCTGGTCCCCTACTGACTATTCCTTCAGGTAGGGAAGACAGAAGCAGAAATGGAAATATCCTGCTTGAAAGAGCTTCAACTCCATTCCTCCTGGGGTCCTGAATGTAAATTTAAATTCCTGATGGGCGCTTCCTTGAATCTCCCAATCAGACTCTTATTTCATCATGGGTGCTTGCTCACCCTCAAACATCCTACACCTAATCTTGACAAAACCAGAAATTTAAGGCAAGTAAACAAATCCCCATTGTACCTGCAACTATGTGCTTCTTGTCAGAATTGTAATAAACATTTAGAAGTGAACAGCTGGGCAACTGAGGTCACTAGCATGCAGGTTAGAAAGTTCGCTACTTCCGGCTTTCACCTGAGATGGGCTGGTAGCAACTGGTCACTCATTTCTAGAGCACAGATGAAGACGGATAAATCTCCTTTAAGCAGCCCAGTCCTCGTTCAATTCCATTCATCTTCCTGCTTCACATCATTTACAATAGCTTGAGAAATAGATTTGTCCTGGCTGATCTCTAAAGAGACAGTCAATAACAATATGAGAAATAATTACTATACCTGGAGAAAGTGGACATTGATTTCAGCAACTACTGGGGCTTCGAAACTGGATTCCAGATATGTTGTAGTCGAGTGATAGCCATTTATTACTGAACTTGCTGCATTTCATACTTAACTTGGGCTAGATGAAGCTGATGCTAAAACTTTTAAATATAGACCTCAATTTTTTTGTTGTTGTTCAATCACAATCAGTCCAGCTACAACTATATTGAGTGCCTGAGTGCCGGCTATTTTCCAGAAACTATGTTAGGCTCCAGAGACACAATGATAAAGTAGATGGAGAATCCCTGCCTGAGGACACTTACATTCTTCTGATAAAAGGAGATAATAAGCCAGCACATAATTCATCATTGAGCTATAATTAAGGCAAGTGTTGCTAGGAAAAAGGTACAAAATGGAGTGAACTTGCTTGGTCTAAGGGGGATCGAGGATGTCTTTTTCTAAAGAAGCCACCTTTCAGCTGCCAATCAGAGGAGTAGTAGGAGGTTCATAAGAAAGAGAAGAAGAAAGAGGGTTCATTTCCAGTGCAGCAACCACCTCTGGAGGCTGGAAAGAACCGGACCTCTTGAAGCAGCAATGAGCTGGTAAATATTAACAACTAATTCTTGACAAAAATCTACTATGTGCACATTTAGGCACCGAAACATTTATTATAAATGTTATCGATATCAAAGGCAAAAATAGATAATTTACACGAATAAGGATGAAATACACAGTATTCTCTGTTATAAATTTTACGCAGAGCAGACTGAGCCTTGTAGAATACTCCTGTTGAATTTTGCCCATTTTTTATGGTACTAGGGATTGAATCCAGGGACATTATGTCTCTAAACTACATCATCAGCCTTTTTTTTTTTTTAAATTTTGAAACCAGGTATCACTGAGTTGGAGGCCCTCACCAACTTGCTGAGGCTGGACTTGACTGCAATCCTCCCTGTCTCAGCCTCCCAAGGACTAGGATTACAGATGTGCACTACCACACCTAGCAATTTTGGCCCTGTAGCCAACCTGAGGTCAAAGTCAGTGACCGAATGACACTCTCATATCCATGTTGGTTGATATTTTCATTTACATTAACAAGAACGATGAGAGTGGAACAATGACATAAGTCAGAACTTCACTACTTTGTCAATGACCTGAGCGACTCCTTTGCTGAATAGTATAATAGTTCTTAAGTTTGCTGAATAGTATAATAGTTCTTAAGCGTTGAAAGAAAATGTCCTCAGTACTTTGGGGGTTGCATACGGTGTAACAGCTACCAGACACAACATGTTTTTAAATTTAATTGGCATTGTTAACATTTTCTCTATCATTTTATAAGTCTGGATAAGTCCTGAGCAAACTACCAGCCTGCTGTTTTGGCAAATAGAATTTCACTGAAACACAGCCATGCTCACTTATGTATGGACTTTCTATGGCTGCTTTACACAACAGTAACTGCAGTTGAAGACTGAATGCCTGCAAAAGCCCAAGATGTTTATTACCCAGCTTTGTACAGAAAAACATGTGCTGACCCCTACTCTAGGTCATTAGTGAAACAACACATTAGGCTTGATCTGTAGTGTTTGCCAATTACTGGAGTGTAGATACTCCCACCATGGCCAATTTCAAGCAACCCACGTCACTGAATTCAGTGTTGGGAAGAGGTATGTGGTGGTTCTCCACTCTATAGTTTTCACCAAGCAAAATGAGTAAACTAAACAATCTCAAGCCCAAAGAGGGCAGTGAATAATTAGAGAGTGATGCATTTGGGGGATTTTTATCCATGTACCTGGTACAACTCGGTTCTTGTAAGTTTGTTTGTTTGTTTGTTTTATTTACTTTGATACTGGGGATTGAACCCAGGGACATTCTACATCCTAGCTATACTCCCAGCCCTTTTCATTTATTATTATTTTTTAAATCTTGAAACAGAATCTTATCAAGTTGCTGAGGCTAGCCTCAAACTTGTGATCCTCCTGTCCCAGCCTCCCAAGTACTGGGGATTAAAGACATGGTGTGTACCACCATGCCTGGCTTATATAATTTAACTTAATAGAGCTACAAATCACAAATCATCTGGATTTAACAATCAATGTGAAGATTTCTTGAAAAGTGTGACAATTCTCTCTCAGGGTAGTATGAGCAGGTTCTAGCACATCACTACAATAGACCAGGGGAGAAATATCCCATGTGGCTGGGGAACACAGAGGGATGGGAGGAATAAAGTCAAGTGAATGAACTGAGCATGCGTGAACACCAGGATGAAGAAACCAGGCCTTATCCTCTAACAAACGGGATGCCATGGAAAGTTTATAGGTGGGAAGTAATATAACTGTTCCTAGGTCCTCTTATGTAATCTTTTTAATTCCAGACAATATTTTTAGAGTTTTTTTTTAATGTATCAGGCATCATTCTAGGTATGTTACAAATATTAATTCTTACAACCCCATGAGATAAGGAATCAATATTATTCCCTCATTTTGCAGAGGAAACAGAGACCGTAAAATTAAAAGAAAAAAAAAATTGCTGGAGGATTTGATTAATCGGCTCCCAGGGGAGCTGGGATACACGGAGATGAGTCTAACTTTTTTCTCATTCAAGGGAATTTGAGCCCACACAGGCTGTGTGCAAAACACACATAAAAAGCTTCATGACCTAGAATGGACAGGTCTGTCTAAACGCTACAGACCTGGATAGCAAAGATGGAGAGAGGGGTCTGGGACAAGAACGTTTCTATTGGTTGTAGCTGTCTGTCTTCCAAAAGGAAGAACTTTGACCAAATGGGAATCTGTAGTACACAGCTATTGCTTACCTATGATTTTTTTCCTTGTCCCAATAATTGAACCCCTCCAGAAGTATCCCTCTGATATTTTCATAAATGATAGGCATAAGGAGAGAAAGGAACAGATAGACCATGTTCTAAATGTGATGGATTCTTACCATTTAAATCCTGGGCAACTTCCCCCAAAGTAAAAGTTGATCCTTAACTCTAAGTGTAGCTAATGTATCTGTAAATCACAATAGATCTGATTACTCTCTTGAGGAGAGGCGAAATAAGGAGGAATAGATGCCTGTTAGAAGCTGTCTTGCCTGCTAAGTGCATCGTAGACATTTGTGATTTAAGCTGAAATTTTACTTTTTAGGGAAAATGAAAATCAGCCAATCTTCTAATTTGGTGCATTAGGGAGGAAGAAAGATGTGACAGGAGAGGATTAAGTGCACATCTCACAACTGTAACCTCCGGCAATTTGCAAACTTGACAGGTGTGTCGGCCATGCAAACTGTGGAGTGTGTGCAAAAAGGGAAAGGAAGTGGAAAAGCAGCATGGCTGCTGCTCTGTCGCCTGCCCATCTTGGTGACTGTCCCTTCTAGGAACCACCTGCTGGCCATTCCTTCCCTCTACTGTGCCTCCTCCCCAGAAAGGCCAATTGAATTCTGTTGGCCATTGTCAAATTCTGAAGAACAGGGAGATCCTTGGAGCTTTAAGACAAGAAGAACCAAAGCAATTTTGCATTTTTCCCTTGTTAGTTACCAAAGACTGGTCTCTACTGCTTTGTATAAACAAGTTGTGCTCCAAACTCTGGCCTGGGAAACATAAACTAGACTTTCTCTGCCTCAGTTTCTTTATGTGGGAGATAATATCCCCTCCCCTCCCAGTGTGCTGGTGAGAATCCAGTGGATGACAATTCAATCAAAGTGAGAACACTACTGTGTCTCAAGGGGTGCTACACACCATGAACTGTTGGGAATACTTCACTTGCATTGACTCCTCAGTTCCTCTCTGCCACCTGAGGAAGGTGCTATTACTGTTATTTCTATTTTGCATATGAGGAGACTGGGGTGCAGAGTGGAAAGGAGCATGCTCAGGGTCACAAAGTAAGTCACAGGAGTAAGGATTAAGCAGATTCTACCCCAAAGGCCAGCAAACTGGCCCACCAGCAGGGTGCCGGCCACCCCCTTAGTTTCTGTACACAGCTTGTGAGCAAAGAACGGTTCTAACACTTGTCAATGGCAAGAAACATCAAAGAGAGATAATAGTTTGTGGCCCCTGGAAATGACATGAAATTAAGTTTCAATTTCCACAGGTAAGGCTTGGTTGGAAAACAGTCATATCTGTTCACTCTCTCCTGCCTTCTGATGCTTCCACACTGTGCCAACAGAATTGAGTCTCCACGACAGAGGCTTTCCGGCCAGCAAAGGCTAACCTATTCAATTTATGGAAAAATTTTACCAACCCCCTGATGTAACCCACTATAGGATACAGTAAGCCATTCTGCTTGACTTTTAAGTGCTGGAGGAGTCACCAGGAAGGGAACTAGGTCCTGGCTCTACACACACACACACACACACACACACACACACACACACACACACACACTTATTTCCAGACTTCTTTCCCATAAGTAACATCTTTAAGCACATTGGGCATATCCCATGATTGGTGGCATCTTGGACTAGTCCCCAACACAGCCAAGCCCCTCTGTCAGACCAGGGCCACTTGACTGATAACTTCCCCGAGCATGGGAGCCACGATTTACCTGAGAGCTTCGATAATTTTTCTATCCCAGCCAGGAAAAAGTGCCGCCACATATGCTCAGAGCTTATTAAGTCTGTGCACAGAGAGACAACTGGAGAGCTGAGATAATTATCTGGGTAACGAGTTGAATACCGCACTTGCCTAAAATAACTTGATAACAAGTAAGTCCTGCCATCCTGTTCACTAAAGAGAAGAATCTCTCTCAGAGAGCCAACTGGAATGGGGAATGGTGTCGAAATCAGTTTACAAATCAGGGACGCCCTGCCAAGGGCACTGAATACAAATTTCCCAAGTTAAAACAGAGGCAAAATACATTTTTTAAAAAGCCACTCAAGAAAAGCTGAAAGGGGCTTCCTAATTTTATAATGAGAATATTTGTTCATTCATTGAGAAGTCCTCGTGCTCTCAGAGCTAGATGAATAGCTTTGTGTAGATCATTCCAAAGGTCATTGAATGCCTCTGTGGGGTGATTGCTATTTTCATTCCCATTTTGCAGATGAAAGAAACTGAGGCTCTAAGGGGCTAAATGACCTTCCCAAGGGCCCACAGCTAGGAAGTAGCAGAACTGGCTTGTGAATCTAGACAGTTCTAACTCTAATGTGTATTGTCTTCCTTACCCATAGATATAAAATTAAAACACGACAAGTGGCATGCAATGCCCAAGACCACAAAGCGGGCTTATGACAGAGCTGGCCCAATTCAGAAATTAAGAGATAATAATATGTAATATGGGAGAAGGTTGCATATGCCTGGCGTGTGAAGAAGGACAGAGGAGGAAGATTTAATTTGTCACCTTTAATCCCAAGTCTTTGCCACCATCATCATGAAATAGAAGCTGAGATTTGTTGAAAACTTACTACCTCTCAGGCCCTGGGAGTACCTAATCCTTAAAACCACCCTTTACAGGTGGACTATATTATCTTCATTTTGAAGTGGGGAAACTTAGTCACAGAGAGATGGTCAACCTGTCAAAGGGCATCAAAAGAGAAGGCTGAAGGTAGCAAATGCAGTGCGATTTCAGAAGACACACCTTGAGCTCCTGCTTCTCCCGCAATTCCCTGACTGAGCCACAGCACCATTTTTTCTCAGTCTGATCCATAGCACCATTTCTTTTCTCAGTCTGAGCCACAGCACCATTTATTACCCATGGGTCTATCAAGATGCTAGCCAGTATCTCATGGGCTCTGTCCTTCTCCTCACCATTTTTCACAGCATCTTTGAAATTGTATTACCTTTTTAAATAGTCTTCTCCAGTCACTGCATCTATCTTCACAAACGCATGTGTGGGCATGTGTGCGCACACACACACCGACGGACATAGGGCCTGTGGAATCATTCGAGTCAGCAATTCCATGTGAGCCTTCCATCAGGCATGACATCTGAGAGCATCCTGGTGTATGTGGCACGAGGGACAGCTCAGGGACTGACTTCAGGCCCTGCCAAGGGCATGTGTAGGTTCAGTCCCTGCCTCCCCACTCAGCAGCTCTATGGCTTCAGTCACATTACATCTCAGGTAATCAGTTTCCTCATTTATTAAGTGATAATGATAGCACCTACCCTGTAGGATTGCCACTGGGGCTTGGAAGGACTATTAATTCAATATCTTAGCACAGCACCTGGTAAATGATCATTTGACAAAAGACAACCACAATTAATAAAACTAGCTAGAGTGAATGGACAGATGGATGGATAGACAGATTGATAAATGAATGGATGAATGCATGGTTGGATAGATGACTGAATGGAAGAAATTCTAGCACTGGCTTTGGGAGACAAAATAAAAGGAAAAAATAGTTGTCATATAAATAAAAATGTCTTTAAGCTTGGTGCGGTGGCACATGCCTGTAATCCTAGTACTTGGGAGGCTGAGACAGGAGGATCACAGGTTCAAAGCCAAGCTCAGTAATTTAGAGAGGTCTTCCACAACTTTGTGAGACCCTGTTTCAAAAATAAACAAAATAAAATGGGGCTGGGAGTGTAGCTCAGAGGTAGGACATTCCTGGGTTCAATCCCCAGTATAGAAAGAAAGATAGAAAAAAAGAGCAAATGAACAAAAGAAAGAAAGAAAGAAAGAAAGAAAGAAAGAAAGAAAGAAAGAAAGAAAAAAAAAAAAAAGAAAGAGTTAAGTCTTTAACCTGCAAAATTGTAAGCTCTTTCCAGCTGAAAAAGGCCTACAGGCCTTTTTCAGGCTCTGGCTCAACCACTCCATGTGTTTCTGGAGAACATCAATGAAGATATTTACTTCCAAACCTCAGCTCAACCAGTCATTCTGCTGGGCATTCACTAGAATCATGTCCAGATTTTGCTCCCAACATCATCTGTTAATGCAGGAAGGCAGGAGGAATTAGGAATAGATAAATATGACAGGAAAGAATGAAAATTCCATCTGGGCAAGAGCTGCATCTACTTTGCTCAACACTGAGTCCCTAGGGTATCACAGATTTTGTGTATGTATAACTAACTCTCATTAATCAGGGTAGCTAAATTTTATTTTAAAGCAAAAATGAACAAAGAATAAGACCCCACAATTTCAATGAGTGAACACTGGGGAAATCTATCTATTGCTCTGGTCACAATCTGGTGTACATTTTTTGTTTGGACATGGGTTTGGGGGTTGGTGATTCCCTGATGTCATTTAAGGACCCAGCCTCCTTTCATCTTGTGGCTCAAGTATCTACCATTGGATATTCTCTCTACTTCCAGGTGGCAGACAGAAATAGAGCAAGTGTGCCCAGAAGACTACATGTGAGGCTTACAGGGGTGAAGCTGACTTCAAATCTGTCCACACTTCACTGACCAGAGCCCAGCCACATAGAACCTAAAAAAGGCTAGGAAATGTGTGCCTGGGAGAAAACAAAACAAAATGCAGTAATTTGATGACTATCTAGCCAGTTCTCCCCACAGTGTTCAATAAACATGCATTGAATTGATAAATATCTAAAAGACTAAAAGAAATGTAGCCCTACTCATAGGTGACACATAGTGGGGACGGGGCTGCAGGCCCCACATGTTCGTGCCCAAGGAGATTTATCGTAACCATCTCTGGCTGGAACTCAAGCCTCCCAACTGCTCCCTGTGGGTGACTCCTGTGTGTCACCCCTTCGAGCCTGGACTGTTCCTGGGGTTCATCCATTCATCCTTTAGCCCTGTGCTGGTGGCTTTGGCCACGCTTCGGTTAGACTGACCCAGTCCTGCTCTGGGGGCTCAAAGTTGATTATCTCAACCTCATAGTCAGGGGTCAAGAAAAACACCCAGATTTAATTTCCAGTTAAGATACAAGGAATAAGTTACTGACTTCTGAGGTGGAAATGTGAGAAAACATGCAGCTAGCACCAGGTGACAATTGAATAGGCCATCGGAGCGTTATGGTGCTGAAGACACCCTCAAACGAAGGCCCTTATCACAGGTGGGCTTACATTAAATAGTCTTCTCTGAGTGTGCCAGCATCCCTGAGACTCTCTGTGGGCATCTGGAGGGCAGTGATTCAATTATTCATCTCTGGTCTCCCCATAAGAGAACTGGGCAGAGCTTCCATACATTGGCAGGTGCTGGTGGTAGACACCCTCCACCTTCTGGTCTACCTACCCTCTCGCAGCATCTCCATGCACCAGCGCCCCAGCCTTCCTTTGGACAGCCTCCTCTCTTCAAATGTGGCCCAAGAAATCAAGGGTGATTCCACCCATAGCCGTGAATCTGGTCATGTGACCCTGGTCTGGCCAATACCAGCAGTTTGCCTGGCATGGTGCCTGGACTGAAGATGCTCACAGGCCTCAAGCAGGGTGAAACCTTGCCCACCTCTGTGACAAACACTGCAGAACCCTGGATCTCTTTCTGCTGGGGTTGTGAATCTATGAGGCTACAGAATGTGGGCCTGTCAGCAGCTGGTGCTTCATGGCGAGAGCCTGCCTGAAAGTGAAGTCACCACATTAGAAAACAGAGCCTAGACAGAGAGAGGGAAAGAGAGTTCCATCTGATGATATTTGAGCCTCTGGATTCAGTTGTCCCTGAAGAATAACTCTTTGAACTCTTTTTAGCTACATGAACTGTGTATTTTCTATTTTGAATTGGACACTAAACCCTTAAAATTGAGACAGCTCTGATGAAAATGTATCACAAAATGCCTGTTAAATGAAGTTGAAATAACTCTTGGAAATTTTCTATTCTATAAATAGCTTGTTGTATTTCAATCAAGAGTCCTCCTTGACTCCATGTCCTGCTTCCTACTGCGCCCAGTTGCAGGTAGGTTCTGTCTGCAACTGAGGCATGGAGTAGGGTGGGGACACAGCTCAAGAACGCTGCACCCACAGCAAGCACGCCATGCTTGTGTTTCATCCACCTCCGCTGCCCTCAGCCCGGTCCTGCCTTCCTGATCTTCCCACCCACGCTGTGTTCTCTGCCTCCTGAGACTCTCCTCGATACAAACACACTCTGTTCCATCAAAGAAATGAGACTGACCCTGCAACTTCATTCATTGAATGCCTCCTGCTTACAATTCCTAGTGGCTTCTATTGTGTTTCGAATAAAAGCTGAACACTCTTTGCCATGGTCTACGAAGACCAGAAGGATTCTGAGCCCTGTCTGCCTGCCAAACTGGATTTCTGGCCACTCCTTCTTCATTCACAGGTTTTATATTTCAGTTCTTCAAATTTATCCATCTCTTTGCAAACTCTTGGCCTTTGACTTTTGGTAGCTGCCACCTGGCGTGCCCTTCTCCAAGTGTAGACCAGAGAGATCTCACAATGTGTCACCCTCATTCACCCTTTGCTCTACTTTACTGGACAAGTCATAGTTCCCGAGACCTCTCCAATGTCCAGGATCCTTCTGTGCCTTGTATTCCTTCTCTACCGGGACCTTCCCTACCTCCCTGCCCTTGATTATCCTAAATATCACTGCCCCCCCCCCGGCCTTCACTGGCCTTGAGTCAGACTTCATGCTCCTTCCTGTGTAGCCCTTCAGCACATCATGTGTGTGAATATTATATTATTGGCAAAGTATAATTAAGTCATCTGAAATATCTACCAGGCTGCAGGCTTGTCAAGGGCAGGACCATGTCTTATTCTTTGGGGTAGAACCTGGGGCTTAAAGATCACCAGCAACATTGCAGGTGTTTAGTGAATATTTGTTAAATGGAAGAGAGGAAGACTACTATTAAGTAAATAAATCAAGAGCTCTTAGGTTGGGTCACTCATTGCCCTTGGCTTGACCCTCATCACCTATAAAATGAATGTTTTCTGCCAGTAATTCTCAGTCATGGCCCCATCCTGTAATCATTGAGGAGGGAGCTAAAAAAAATGCAGATACTTGATCTCACCTCCAGAAAACCTCATCCATCCAGCATTCATTCATTCATTCATTCATTCATTCAGTGCATGTTTAGTCAGCACCTACTTATTCTTTGCCAAGTCTCATTGTAGATAAGCTGGCTCAGGGCCATGCTCTCAAGAAAAATCTATTCCACCAGTCATATTGGCTAATATTTATCAAGCTCATGAGATAACCCAGCATTGAAATAATGTGGTTCTGCCTGCTTAAATCCACTGAATTCTGGCCTCTTCTTAAGATATGTAGCTCTTATTTATCACCAAGAGGCAGGGAGCTTTGCGTGGTCACATAAACCTGGCCTTACATCAGCTGTTGTAAGCGGTGGAGCTGGCCCAGGAACCTGATTCCCAGCTGGGCCCCTTGCAAGTACAGCTAGGCATCAGATCTGAGGTTCCCTGTTTAAGGTCAGTCAGTGACTCAGAGAGGAGCCACTCTGAGAGGTGTTTACCTCTCAGAACAATTCACAAAGACTTGGTCAGGCCAGGTGTGGTGGTGTATGCTTGCCATCCCAGTACTTAGGAGGCTGAGACAGGAGTATCACAGGTTCAAAGACAGTCTCCGCAAGTAGTGAGACTCTCATCGACCTAGTGAGCCCATTTCCAAATAAAAATTTTAAAAAGAACAAAGGTGTGCCTCAGAGGTAAAATGCCTCTGGGTTCAATCCCCACTGCCATAAAAAAAAGACCTGGTCAGCAAGAACCATCAATACAGTAAGACTCATTCATATATAAGCAAATGCCCAAAGAGAGAAGGTACCAGCCCCAGTTCTATTCCTCATTGCATTCACTCTTCATGTAATCTCAGAAGGAAGGGTTATGTAGTGTTACAGAGGAAGAAACCGAGGTTCAGAGAGGCCCAGAGATCCACCCAAGGCCACCAGATAGTCAGCAGTGAATCTGAGAGTCAAACTGAACCCAAGACTGCCTGCCTCCCGAGGACTCACAGACCTCTAACTTCTTCCTTGTTTCATTTCTTCAATAGCAAGGCCTCTCTACACTTCTACCCGAGAAAGCCTCTTCAAAGTACCATGTGGGTTCTGCTCTGGAGACTCCCAAGCGTGGGAGCCAGGACTTGACTCTTCCCTCTCTCAGATTTCATCTCCAAACCACCCCGGCAGCAAAACAGCCGCGACCTTCACGTAGGACTTTGCAAATTGCAAACAGCTGTCACATGGAATCTCCATGACTCAATCTCACAGCCACCCAGCAAAAGAGACGAGACGGTGACCTCCACATGGAGGGCTTGCAAAATACTTAATGATTGTCACAACACAGGCACAAACAGATCCAAACAGACACCCACCCGCCACGTGCAGGCGATGCGGCCACCCCGGGGCGCATGTGCAGGCTCTCGGGTCTGGATGAGCCCGGTGAGTCCCAGCTGAACCACGACGGTCGCTTGTGAGGTTAGACCTTTCCCCTCCCAGGCTCTGGCTTTGACTGTCTGCTTCACACTTCTTTCTCATTACAGGTCCTTAGGTCCCCTGCTTCTTGAGCTTCACCTTGAGTACAGAAGTCTCCTGCCCTGGGAAACCTGTAGCAGAGATGCCCAGGATGAATCCCCTCGACTCTCACCTCTACCTGGCAGAGGCTGCTTACAAGAACACCTGTGACCACCCTAGAGGTGATTCTTCACCAATAAATACCCCGGCCCGCTGACTTTCCATTGGAGGTAACTGAGAAATTCTCTGGACTGAGTCCCAAAGTCTACAGAAGGGAATCAGCCCCAGTTCCCCACAGGGACAAATGGTGGCCTGTGCGTATCCCCTTTTATCAGCTGCCTTCTCTTCCCTTTCTGGCCCACCAGATTTTTCTGAAATCTTTTCCAAATAAACAACTTGCAAACAAATCTTTGTTGCAGACTCTGCTTCTGGGGAAGCCAACTAAAACAGCTTCCCTGACCACCCGGATGACATTCATGAAATATTCCTATTCTTTTCCTTCAAGGAAATACTCCTGGTTTGTGATTGCACATGCATTTAAGGGATGATCTAATGCCTGGATACCTCCCCCACTGACTGATGAGGCCCTACTATTGTAGGTTGATTCATGGTCCCCATGAATATTGAGTCTTAAATTCCTAGAACCCATAAATATTCCCTAATATGTCCAAGATCATGTAGATGTGATAAAGTTAATGATTTCTGAGATGGGGATATTATTCTGGATTATCTGAGTGGCCAGTAAATATAATCACAAATATTTCTATATGAGGGAGGCAGAGGGAGACTTGACAAGAGGAGAAGATCATGTGGCCACAGGAATGCCAGGAGCCATCAGAATCTGGAAGAGTCAAGAAATATATTCCCCCCTACAGCCTGTTCACACCTTTGGCCCTTTGTAACTGATTTTGGTGTCCAGAATTGTAAGAGAATAAATGTATGCTTTAGGCCACTAAGTTTGTGATCATTTGTTATAGCCGCACAGCACACTCATACACCCATAAAGGCAGCTTCTTTGCTTTTTGATATCTCTGGCTCCTCTCCAGTCCTCTTGCCTAAAGCTGGGCCAGCATCATTTGCTTCCAAGTCTATAAAGGGTTGGTTGTTTCTACCAAAGAGACAGGTTGAAATCCCGACCCTTGGTACCTGTAAATACAACCTTATTTGGAAATAGGGTGCTTATACATGATCAGGTTAAAATGAGGTCACTTATGTGTGGAGTGCTAGTGACCTTATAAGAAGAAGAGGCACAAGACACGTAGAACTTTGGGTGAGAATGGAGGCAAAGACTCCGGTGTTGTATCCACAAGCTAAGGAAAGCCAAGATTGCTGGCATGACCAGGAGCCCATAGGAAAGCCCGGGACAGATTTTCCCTGGAGCCTGCAGAGAGAACTCAGCCTGGCTGACGTTTTGATTTCAAACACTTTGCATCAACAACTATGAGAAGACATTCCCATTTCTTTAAGTCCCATGGTCTAGGATGCTTTGCTGTAGCAGCCCCAGGAAAGTGATAAGGAAGCTCAAGCCTTTTCTACTGCTGGGTCCAAATTCATCAAGGGGGAGCCTGGCTTCTGGGAGCCTTGGGGACTCAGAGTCCTAGAGTACAAGTCGGTTTTCCATCACTGTAACAAACACTTGAGCTAATCATCTTATCAAGAGGAAATGTTTGTTTGGGCTCATGGTTTTGAGAGTTTCAGTCTATGATTAATTGGCCCTGTATCTTTGGGCTATGGCAAGATGCCACATCATGGTGGTGGTGGCAGGGTGAAGCAAAATCACTCCATGGCCAGAATGTGAAAGAGAGAAGGAGGAAGCCGGGTGTGGTGGCGCACGCTTGTAATCCCAGCATTTGGGAGGCTGAGACCAGAGGATCCGGGTTCGCGGCCAGCCTCACCTACCTAGTGAGGCACTCCGCAACTTAGTGAGACTCGGTTTCAAAATAAAGACTAAAAAATAGGGCTGGGGGTATAGCTCGGAGGTAGAATGCCTCTGAGTTCAATCCCCAGTACCACAAAAAAAAAAAAAAAGAAAGAAAGAGAGAAGGAGGACCAGGTCTCACTATCCCATTAGAGCACACACTCCCAATGAACTAAAGACCTCCCATTAGGACCCGCCTCTTAAAGGTCCCATCACCTTCCAATAGCTCTACCCCAGGAAGCAAGCCTTTAATGTATAGTCCTTTGGGGAACACTTGAGGTTCAACTGTAGCACCTGTGTACATTCATTCTTGAAGCATTGCAGTCATGCTCTCTCAGCTATTAACTGTCATTAACTCACTCAGCTAATGCCTGGTTAGTGAACATTAAGAAGCACTTTAAGCTGGATATAGCTTTTCTGAAGATGCTCTGAGGATCATGAGAAGCTTGGTCGGGTTGCAGAAGGTGCTCTAATTATAAGATTTCCAGGCTGAAAACCAAGTGTAGCTTCAGATGAGTTGCTTAGCCACCATTAGCACTGATCCTGCACTGCCTACAACAAAGTCACACTGTCTTCAGGTCGGAAGATGAACGGAGGTCTCTCTCCCTGCTCTCATTCCTGCTTGCGCATTATTAACGTATAATGAAGAACAGGTTCTGCCTTATTGATCTTCAGACCAGAGCTACATGCCATGCTACCTAAGAAAAGCCCCCCAAGGATTGTATTTGATTTTTGCACAGAACAGTAATCTCCCTCACCAAATTAGCTGCTGAACTCATGTGTGTGGGGCAAGGGAAGTGGGGAGGATTCACCTTGATATTGTAGACAGGGTAGCCAAATGGGAATGCCTATATTTGCTAATCCTTGCTGAAATATACATCGCTACTATGTGCACCCTGTCTAGTGAGTCCCCAGAAAATAGCAGGACACACTAAGCAAGGGAGAAAAATGCAGCACAAAAGAGATTAGAACCAAGAGAGAAGGATGACAGAGTCTTGTCTTTTGCAAAATGACAAACTACAGTCTGGGCTTAACCCCATCTCCTTTTCTTTTTTGTCTTTCTGCTCTCAAAACATTCCTACCTAGAAAATCCTTACTCTGAGAATTCCCAGCAATATTCTCTCTTCCTTGGCTGCGCCATAACTTTACCAGCTGCCTTTTATGGGGTTTTTGGTGATAGCTAAGCCGTGTCTTAGCCACTACTGAGTGTGCAAACTCAAGTAGGTCTTCCTGGGACTGCATGGGCTCAGTCCTCTGGCTCTGCCACCTAATGGATAAGAAATGGCCTTCAAGGGAGAGACAAGACCCCAGGACACAGAAGCAGGCCTGCTTGGTCTAGAGAGACTCTGCTAAAGCTTTCAGAAAGCCAGCAGTGTTCCTCAATTCCCCTGGGACTGATGGTCTGCCTTCTATTCAGCTGGACATTCATTGAGCACAGCCTGGTTCTTCTAAGCCCTGGGCTCTGAGCCTGGGCACAGGGATGGGTAAGAGGATTCTAATCACACACAAAAAGAAAGGCATGATTTGCATACTGATGATGCATGCAATAATTATCACAGGGAACAGTTAGTGAGCACTTAGCCTGCTTGAACGCTCCAGGTCATAGAATTAGGATTGCTGATGGCTTCTGACAATAGACCCCTGCTACCTCCATACCCCCAAATCACATACAAACCATTTAAGAAACACTTTCATCCAGGCTCAAGTGTGTCTTTTGGTTCCGGCCTTGATGGAAACTGGCTTTCCAGAATCTTGGAAGACATCCTGTGGGCAAGCCTATCCCCATCCCATTTGTCAGTGGGAAATGCGGTAAAGATCCTTCATGCCTCACGTTCAGAGAAAGAAGGGCAGCCTCAGATCCAAACAAGGGACAGCCCCAGGTTCTGACGGATGCATCTCTACTAATTGCCTTTGTAGCGTGTCTGTTAAATTCAGATAAGGCTTACGTAGGGCCAAAAGAAAATCCAGAAGGGAGCCACAAAAAATGATTAAAAGGTTGTAAAATTGGGGCTTATGAATGGAGGAATTGGGGATTATTTATCCTGGAGAAGAGAAGGCTGAGGAGGGACATATAAAGACTTCATACTAGATTAATTATGTAAATAAGCAGACACCCAGCTGGCCTGGAATCTCAACCATTTGGCAGGGAGAGTGGGTATTGAGGGGGGTGACTAGTAGTTTTTAAATCATTAGATGCCTGCACAGATTTCTGGAGAGGTTCGTTGTTGCTGGGTAAAGCAAGCTATGGATATGCCAAGTCCCTTTTAATGAGCCCAGACTCCACCCACCAAAAATGCCTTCCAGCTAAGCCAGTGATGAAGACAGTTTTTCCTTTGTCCACTGGCACAAGTAGAGGCTTTGCAGGGGTCCTTTGTAGGATACAGAATCCAGGACTTATCCTTAAGTCCCCAAGTAGGCTCAGGCATTAGGAAGTGGGGAGGAGCACTATCATTTAGGCAAAAAGATGAAGGAAGACTCATCCCCCTGGGCTTGATCAGTTGGTCCAGAGGTATCCCCTTACTCAGGATAGTCAGAACATGGCTGTCTCCAGGTCTACATCCTGGCCATATTGTGGTCAGTCTATTTTTCATTCAATAAGATATTTGTTGAGCACAGCCTGGTCCTTCTGAGCCCTGGGCTCCAAGCCTGGACACAGAGATGGTAAGAGGGCTCTAACCACACAAAAACAAGAGCATGACTTGAATACTGATGACGCTGGTAATAATGATTGCAGAGAACATTTAGTGAGCCCTCATTCTGCCCAGTCCTCAGTTGAACACATCCAACATATGACCTCATTTGTTTCACATAATATCCTTCTGCAGGAGAAACTATTTTCCCCCATCTTGACAGTTACAGAAGTCCTAAAAAGGCTAACAAATTTTCCCACGGTCACAGAATTGGCATGGGGTCTAGGTGACATGTGAACTAGGATTTCTAATATTAAAAGTCCAGGACCCACCTCATTTTATATCCATTTGCTTTTGTTGGCTTTTTAACGGAGACTTGGAGAAAAGCATACAATTTTGCATGAAGAAGACATCATAATAATGACTAGCCCAATCATCTTTTCATATATTTGCCAATTCTGAGACCATACTCTTGAATGCCTTTCCATTCTTCCTTCCAGAAACATTCCACAAAGTGTTGATAGAGGGCATGCAGAAAGGGCTATGGAACCCTGATTGAGAAAGGCAAGAAGGATCCTAAGAGGAGGTACTCCTGGCCCTCAAGGGCACAGATGGTCTCTTGGAATCCTCATGATGCTGGGACTCATGGGTGTTTCTGACCACATTTGATGCATGCCCTACTTCTTGAATCAGTTCTTCTCAGACACCAGTATGGAGAGATGGAGAGTGTATCAAAGATGTATATCCTCCAACCTCACACCCATACATGCTTTTTGATAAGTCTTGGCCAGGATAGAGAATCTAGGGGCTTATTCAGCACCCTAAAGATTCTTATGTGGGTGGTACAGGGATCCCAAATTGAAGGGCAATGCTTCAAAGTTGTTGTTTCGTCTTGGCGACTCATTTTTCCAAACATCCTTTGCCTCCTATAGACACTGTCTTTCTTCCCTCCCCTCATCTCCTATGCACTTGATAAGCCTCTCCCAAGCATCCAGGTGGCAGGCCAAGGTGCCCATGCCTACAGGAACATGAAGATGGCTGATGGCTGTCCTCCTGACATTCAAAGTCTTGTAGAGAAGACAAGTAAACACCTGATCCATGTGCTGCTGGAAGTAAGGGTGGCAAGGCAAAACCCTTGGGGAGGTAATAAGAGTAACTACTACAGTGAGAGAGGGATCCCAGGAAGACTTCCTGCAGGAGGGTAGACCTGGAACAGCTAGAGCTCATGGGAGGAAACAGGCAAGAAAGTGAGAGGCCAAGGAGTCAGCCATCTTGCCTGAGACTCAGGCATATGATGAAAAGCAGACTAGAGCATGCATTAATCTTATGATTTAATGATGTGATGGAAAGCAGCATAAGGCTTAATGCTGAATTTTACCAGTGGCCATTTAATGAAGGTATAGGGAGCTAGGCATGGGGCACATACCTGTGATCCCAGTACTTAGGAGACCAAGATAGGAGGATTGCAGATTTGAGCCAGCCTCAGCAACTTAGCAAGGTCCTCAGCAACTTAATGAGACCCAGTTTCAAAAAAAAAAATTAAAAGTGCTGAGGGTTTAGCTCAGAGGTAGAATGGCCCTGGGTTCAACCTCCAGGACCATAAAATAAAACAAAATAAAATAATAAAATAAAATTGGTGCGTGGGAAAGGCATGATGGATGAGGATCAGGGCAGTGAATCCAGAGGCCATTATGGCAGGGCTGGTGAGAGATAGTGAAGCATTTACATAGGTTATTGAGCAGGATTTGTTAGAATACAGAGGAACAAGCAAGGTGCTCACATCAAGCTTCCCTTTCATTTACATATAAGGAATATTAATGCTAATAACAAATCATTGAAGTGAGTCCCAGAAGGGAACATTCTTACATGATTTTTTGTTAAGGCATGTGTTTAAGAGTCATAAAATAGAATGTACTCTGTAATTTAGTCTCTCTCAAAATCACACCAGCCTTTAACTAATTAGCAAGAAAAAATAATGAAGATTGACCATTTTGCTACAGGAAAGGTTGTTATCTTCATTAAGGTCATGCTGGATAATGACATAAAACTATAGAATTAGAATATTCAACAGAGAGGAGGGTGTTGGATACTTTTTATGCTGTCAAATCTGTAAAAATAAATATGGCAATGTTAGATAAAATAATCTGTATCAGTCCTCCAAGAAAAATTTGGAGCACAAGGCACAGGAGAGCAAGAGAACCCAGTGGTTAAGGCTGAAGCCTCTAGATTAAGACCAGCTGGCTTCAAATCCAGCATCTACTGCTCAGAGCTATGTGACATTGAGCAACTGATTCAAGTCCTCTGACTCTCATTCTCCCCACCTGCTAAATGGTTTAAGAGCTTCATCTGTTCAATGTCACCATAGGGTATTTCCTGCATGTGTAAACTGACAGCAGCCTGGCCCCTGACCCTGCCTCCCCAAGGAGAATCTTCCAGTCCCAGGTCCTCACTTCTCTGTACCAGTGGAAGGGAGGTCTATATTGAAATTCTAAACCCTCTTACAGCCTTCTACTTTTGTTCAACTGGAATCTATAATCCCCAGACCTTTAGCTGCACGGTATCCTAACACTGGAGCTGGACACGAAAGGATGGATAACTGGGTCCTATGCATGAGGCATATATATTTCACTTTTGGATAGCTCTACCCTAAGTTTCTCCTGCAACACCCATGCCCTAATAGTAGCCGTATTAATGAACACTTGTGTTGTGCTGTCACCAGCCAAACACCACACATGGAATACTTCATTCGTTCCTCTCCACAACCTCAAAGTAACCATCAGTGCCATTCTTCCATCCAGGTGAGATACCAGAAACATCAGAGAGCTCAGGGGAGCAGCCAAGAGGCACACACCTAGCAAGAAGGAGCTAGAATTCGACACGAGGTAATCTAATCCAGGCTTCTGACTTGAACCATCCAAATTGTCAACCACACAGATTGCTTCACATGTTGCCTTAAATGTGACATAAAATTAGATTTACCCAATTTTTAAAAACTGTTTCTGTGTCATAAAACACAAACCAGGGGGGAAAAAAATTGCAAGTTCATCCCAGAATGTTCATCTTTCCTGGCTCCGAGGATTACAGTTGTTTTCGATGACATTGTGGCTGAGAAGCAGGAGACAACTGGAATTGCTCTCCTAATTGGTTTTTGAGAACTGCTAAGGACATAGTCAAAACTCTCATCTTCATTTGCCACAAACACAATAGAATTGAAGCTTACGCCTATTGCTTTGTCCTTTATATGCAATCCAGAAAAAGAGGCCAGAGAATGAGGTAATTAGGAGCCTACTGTGCGTCTTAGCCTTGGGCTGGCTCCACTTCTCAACCTCCAAGTGTACAAATTTCTAATCAACGAACTCAACACTCTTTAGGATCCAAGGAAGAGATTTATGGTCCTCATATTTGTAAAAGACCTAGAGGCAAGCTATCAACTCACAAGAGATATACCTAGCAGGATTTTCAGTGCTTATTAGCTACACAGAGTACTTTCTCCTATACTACCCTAATTCTCATGCTGCTTAAGTTGTGTTGGGTCATTTGGAGGAATGATAGCTCCAAAAATGAACTTCTCCTCCACCTGCCCAGTCTCATGTGATTTAATAGGTATAAACCTCTGATTGGGGACCCTCCTTTCATAGTGGTCTTGAACCTTCAACCTCTGGAGCTGAGCTAATCCAATCCTCTCTTTAGCTAATGTAAACCTAGAGATATACAAGAAGACATTAGCCACCTTCAGAGAGTCAAAGTATAAGAGAGTTAAGGATGCAACTCAGACCAGGTCCAAGATGGGAGACCAGAAGAAGTTGGATGGGAAATAGGAAAAAAAATAAAAGTTTTCCTGAATTAAAGTAGAAAGTAGGAGAGATAGAAGGTGAGGGTTGGAGACAGAGAAGGGCCTCCCAGCAGAACCCCATAGCTCCTGCACTCAGATATCTAATTGTTCAACTTTTCTCTCCTTGCCTTAAGCCCTTTTTGAACTTGTATGTCAATTTGAGAACCCGTCCACATTATAAGAGTGCAAGTTGCCCCACCGGCTAGCCAGTTAGACTTGCTAGCTTCTCTTACTGTGAGGTGGCTATATGACCAAGTTTGGGCAGATAGAATGTGAGCTGTATCATCAATACAATACAATATCTATACAATACAATATCTAAGTCATCCCTAACTTAAAAGACCAGTGACTTAGCTGGGCACAGTGGCACGTGCCTGTAATCCCAGTACTTGGGAGGCTGAAACAGGAAGATCACATATTTGAGACCAGCCTCAGCAACTTATCAAGACTCTAAGTAACCTACCAAGATATTTTCTCAAAATAAAAAATAAGGCTAGAGGCATAGCTCTGAGGTAGAATTCCTCTGGGTTCATTCTACCAAAACAATAGCAACACAAAAAGGTTAGCGACTTGTCCCTGTCTATGTACTGAAAAGCAGACACAAGAAAGTCACCTTCACCCATGGAAAGATCATTTCCAAGGGGATCTCTGAGCAATGGTTTGAAGGAACAAGATGGAATGATTACACGGGGCAAAGCCAGCCTGCCTGTTGGAACCACTCACCTAGGGACCCAACGAGAGAGAAAAGTAAAAATCTCTCTTCCTGGACTTGGGAGTCTCTTTTCCTAACATATATGCCCCTTTTCTTTGAGTAATTTCCAATGAGTTTCTTGTCTCTAAAACTCAAAGAATCTGGAATCGAATCAATGGTAGCCCAAAAAGTTGTTTTGTGGTGATATGCATGGCATGTCTCCCTCGCAAATATTTAGTGAGTGCCTATTTTGTGCATATTACAAGGAAAGAGTCTCACCAAGGGGAACAGGGTTGATGGTGTTACAAAACTATTTTGGAGCCGATTCTGGCTGGGAGGAGTTCAGGCTGCCTTTGGAGTGCCCCCAAAACCTTTCCCGTACACTATTACTACTGTCACTCTGCCACCAGCACAGACCCTGGCTTCTAGGTTAGAATTAGATCGTTGTTCCTTCTATTTCTTTAAAATAAGGGTCAAGATTTTGCCCATGGATGAGCCCTGTCTCAAGGCCATGTGTCCCTGCATCTCCCTGTGTTTTCTTGACACAGCTCACTCCTCCTCCTCCCCATAGCCTGGTGGCACCACGTGACCACTGTCTACTCCGATTGGTCAATATATCACGTATATTGAATATCATATCTACCCTTCTCTATTCCCTGCATGTATTTAGCACTTTCTTCTTTGCTTATCCGAAATCTCCCCAACAAAGTAAATCACCTGTCTTTGTATATAGAGTAGCAGAAGTAATGGCTTTCCTTCAGCTAACAGGAAACAAAAACCAACCCATGGTGTTAATTAGTTCAGATGAATGCGACTAAATCAACTACTTGATTAGATTGTTGTACCTTGGAGTTTGTGCTTTAGGAAGCCAAGAAACTGCCTGTGACACAAGCTATTTTCCCATTGAATGGTGGACAGGGCACACTTCAGTCCCCCACTTTGGTTTTTTGCGGCAATCACTGATTTAAGTATCTTCTCTTGAAAAAAAAGGACTCACAAAATGTAGAACTGAATGCAAACTAATATTGTACCTTGAAAGAGAGACTTGAACTAAAATATTCGGAAAAAAAAAATAGGGGTTTGGAAAATGTGTTCAGCACCAATACCTAATTCATTAAGTACATTCTTAATTTAAAATGTCCTCTATTCTAGCCAGGCTTGATGACACACGCCTGCAATCCCAGTATTTGGGAGGCTGAGACAGGAGAATCACACGTTCTAGACCAGCCTTAGCAACTTAGTGAGACTGTCAGCAGCCTAATGAGACCCTGTTGCAAAACAAACAAACAAACAAAAAATGGCTGGGGGTGTATCTTGGAGGTAGAATGCCACTGGGTTTAATCCCCAATACCACCAAAAAAATTTTTTAGACTTAATAAGTCCTCCATTCTTCCAAACAATGTTGTGCATTGTGAGTCTCCACCCCTATGTCATTGGTGTGGCCCGCTGGCCTCTGTACCTCGTTGTCTCTTCTTCTTGCCCCCTGCTTGGCAGCCCGGGGTCCTCTGCTCTGCTCAGCACTTGGGGGCTGACTCTTCCTCCTCCCTGCAGGACCACGCACTTCTCCATGGACTTAGTCCCTGACATGTGTTTCTATTTCTTCAAAGACTTCCTGGGAATTGCTTCTGTCCATTCAACTCATATCCTCTTAATCACCTGCCTTCCCCAGCGTGGTAACAGCAAGTGCATCTCACCCCCGTTCATCAGTGCATCTTGTATAGACTAAGGGTTGAAGAATGTTTGTGAAAGGACAAAGGAAAGGAAAGGGGGAAGGAGAGAACAAGAGAAAGGAGGAGTGAGTGAGACTGGAAGGGAGGAAGGGAGAGAATGAAGGAAGGGAGCAAGGAAAAGATAGAGAAAGGGACAGAGAGGAAAAGCAGGAGGAAGGGAGGAGGGAAGTCCTTGGCAGGGAAGCATGAGAAAAACCTTGAGACTCAGCCCGTGTTTAAGGCTCATACTATGAAAGAAATCTGCCGGAATCCACTGATTAACAGGCCAGATGATCAGGCCTGTTGAAAAGCAGTCATACCTTCTTCATATCGTCAGAATTCACAGCAGAGAAAGGGCACTACCTTGTAGGATCATAAACAAGTGAAAAGTGCAATCCAGGATACCTTCTTTCCAGAAGGACAGGAGCGGAGCCCCTTAATCCTCCTGGATCATGATTGATTTCTTTTAAGTCTTTAAACTTTGAAAGTTTGAGGAGGAAGTTTGAAGGAAATATTTGCAAGGAAGAAGCAGGCATGTGTTCTAAGTCCCTACCCCCACACACAAAAAATAACAATAAAGGAAAGGAAAATTTATTAATTTTTAGAATGAGTTGAGGGATCGCCAGCCCAGCAAAATTCCCACTGCTGAAATGAGCTTGGCTCCTCGCAATCAAAAAAGTGGTTGAGGGAAGATTCGGATGGGGACAGCGGGAAGCTGAGCTAATTTCCGGGGAACCCGTGATGCTCTGTACCAGAAGCACTAGAGGCAGTTGTATGGCTCTGCTAATGAGACGCGGTATTAGCATACTGAATTCTAATTGTTACATGTCTGAACATCCTTTTGCTGGAGAGAAGGAGGGAGGAAATCAAGCCTTAAATAAAAATAGGCTGGACATGTCCCCTGCCCAGTGAGACCCCCAGAAGCCACCGTGTACCTTTGTCCTCCCTTTGAGGGGACATATACCTGAAATTCCATCATGAAATAATAGCCGCAAAAGCAATCAGTTTGCCTGGATCCTGCTGTTTGTGTGGCCAGAGCGATTGTTACTATCACTGGCTTTATTTTTGATAAATTGCAGGTTTTGACATAGGTGTATGTTGGGTCTCACTGGCGCAAACAAGAACCAAAAGAAGAAACCATTCATTTGCCCATCCAGTGGCACCAGACTGTCATTCATCTTCCTCGTGATACAGCAGCTGGGCATGGCCGAGTCCAGCAAATCTGCGTCCACCTCCCCTGCCTGCCTTTGGTGTCTCTGGATATCTTGGGCTTGATAGAATTACTGAACTTGATACACACTAAGTTCTTACTGTTTGTTAGCATATACCATGCTAAGCACTGTCAATGCGCCCTCCCTTCTACTTCACACAATCCGTGATGCAGGTTATTATTGTAGCTACTTAGCAGGTCAGGAAACTGAGTCTCCAAGAGGTCAGAGAGGTCAGTGGCCAGTCAAGTTAGGACAAAGGGAGTTCTAGCAAGCCAAGACTATCTGCCATCACATCCTTAGCTATTGATGGCTTAGTCTGCCTCCTCCTCTGGAACTGACAGGTCAGGACAAGACACCAGGTGTGCCCGGCCCTGAAGCACTTGCTAATAAGCAGCTCTCCTGTCCTCTCTTTGGCATGACACAACTGTAGGACATTGCCATTAGTGACTTGCTGGTCTGTCTCCCTACGATTCTGAAATCTTTGAAAGCAAATAATGGACCTAAGACATCTCTGTAGTCCCAGGACTTAGAGTCACTGCTAATGTTTACTTAATTAATTAATTAATAAATAGTATCTCTAAGATCTCCAAGTAGTGCTTCAATAAACTAAACAGCTCTGCTCAAAAGTTAACAAACAAAAGGGCCAGAGCAATCTTAGTGGACACAGCCTTCAATGTTTATTTCAGTAACATCTATAATCCACACTCAAATTCAGGGTAGACAGACGCCCAGAAATCAAGGTGTCGTGGGGTACGGGCTGTACCCCAATACGGAATAATACTCCAGGTTCGTTGATATTGTAAAAAAAAGAATTTTAATACATATCAAACTGCAACATCTGGCAGGTTTATTCAGGAACAGGTCAGGGAGAGGAAAACTGGGGTGTAGGAAAAGAGGGGAAGTGCAAAAAGCTTAGGACATGTTTCCCAGTCCCGGGCAGGAGT
>PVLC010000617.1:0-84054 GCA_004027655.1 Graphiurus murinus | reverse complement strand
CTTTTGGGCTCCTCCTCTTTCCAGGTGTGCGTGCGGGTACCTCTTCGGTGGGCAGTGGGCTGGGCTGTAGTCTCTCTTGGGCTGAACCAAATTCTTCTTTTTTTAGGGGTGGACGACACTCTCCAGATTTTTAAAAGGCTAGAAACTATATTTCTATGAATTTTCCCGATACCTCTTTTACCTAACATATACACTTTTAAGCTACCCCACGACAAAGGTATGCAATCCGTGAGCCTGCAGTGGTGCGAGGATTGCTTCCCTGAGTCTGCAAACCTCCAGTCCAACCCCTACCTCTCTGTTTGTCTGCCCCTCGCAGTTGTAAAGTTTAGAAACATTCCAGCCACACTGCCTGCCTTTCTCAAAGGCTGCAGCAATGTGATGGGTTATTTTTTTTTTTTTTTTTCCATCGGGTGCTTCTGCAAAGGAGGGACTGGGGATGAAGGAGGAAGGAGAAAAACAGAATGCTTGGAAGAGAAATGGGAGACAGACAACAGGGAAGCTGAATGCGAATGCATGTGAATGCTCAGGAATTCCTGAGGCTGCCCTGTCCCCTGAGTTCCGGCATCACTAACGGGGCTCCGTCCAACTGCTCCCTAAGAGCGGACATGTACACGCATTGCTATCAACAGACACCTCCTCCACGTGCGGAGGCGACAAGGAAGGGAAAGGCAGGGCTCGGAGCACAGAGGAGAGCAAAAGGCCATTGTCTTATACTTTACAGATCTTGTTTACAGAGTTTCCCTGTCTTGGGCTGCACACCCTCAGGGTGAGTCTCTGCATTCCAGTGGCTTTGTAGGAGGGGATTCCAGGAAAAGCAACACGTAAAGGCAGATTTTTAGACTAGCTACCACCGTGGGCGTTGGAGCTCAGTCTCCTGTGGACTCGGGAATGGTGTGGAAGACACCCTTCAGATGGCCTGGGCGAGGGAGGAGGGCTACCTATCGCTCAGCCACATCTGCCCCTCGCACTTCTGGATGTTCTGTGTATGGCTCCCAGGTTTGTAGTGAGAAATTTCCAATAAACTGGGTGTGGTGGCGCACGCTTGTAATCCCAGTACACTTGGGAGGCTGAGACTGGAGGATCTGAGTTTGCAGTCAGCCTCGGCTACTTAGTGAGGCCCTTTGCAACTTAGTGAGACCTTGTTTCAAAAATAAAGAATAGGCTGGGTGTCGTGGCCCAGGTTTGTAATCCCAGTACTTGGGAGGCTGAGACCAGAGGATTGTAGGTTCTCAGCCAGCCTTAGCTACTGAGGCCCTTCGCAACTTAGGGAGATCCTGTTTCAAAATAAAGAATGAAAAATAAGGCTGGGGGTGTAGCTTGGAGGTAGAATGGGCCTGGTTCTATCCCCAGTGCCACAAAAAAAAAAAAAAAAAAAAAAAAAAACCAAGAAAAAAACACAAGGTACCTGTTACCTGTGCACACGTGTGCATGCGCGCGTGTGTGTGTGTGTGTGTTTGTGTGTGTGTGTATCCCCTTTAAAAATAATAAAATAAAGAATAAAAATAGGGCTGGAGAGCCCGATATGGTGGCACATACTTGCAATCTCAGTACTTGGGAGGCTGAGACAGGAGGATCGCAAGTTCGTGGCCAGCCTCAGCAACTTGTGAGGCCCTCTGCAACTTAGTGAGAACCTGTTCTGAAATAAAGAATAAAATAGGGCTGCGGGTGTAGCTCAGAGGTAGAATGCCCTTGGGTTCCATCCCCAGTACCACACACACAGAAAAAAAAAAAAAAACCAGGGCTGGGGATATAGCTCAGAGGTAAAATGCCCCTGGGTTCAATCCCCAGTACTATTAAAAAAAAAATTATCAATAGAAAAGGTCAAGCAGGTATGAACACAATACACAATACTGAGAGAGTGTGGGGCAGCCCTGGACTATGGTATGGTACATGTACCTTATGATACTGTGTGTGTTACAGAGAATGTGTAATATATGCATTTGCCTAGACATACACAAATGTGCATATATATATATATATATATATATATATATATATATACATATATATATTTATCTGGGTGCACATGTGTTTTTATTTTTTATGCGTAGAAGAAAACAAGGAAAAAACGTGAGCAGTGGTTACCTCTGCATGTCTGGTGGCTTTCATTAACTGATGCCATAAATATTTATGGAGCACTTCCGGGTACTGGGCCCTGTTTTAAGAGGGGAAGGTTACATGCCCCCCCAGCTAAACGTGGCCCCGAATGCAGAGGGCTTATGTTGCAGTTGGGACAGAATTGCACAATTCAGCACAGAGAATATATTCTTACCAGAATAAGGGCTAGGAAGAAAATGGGGAGGCACAGAAAGCTCTGGAGGTGGAGGTGAGGCCGGTGCCCAGGAATCCCTGAGGGGCCAGGGAGCTGACAGGTGGGGAACACAAGGTCCCAGACGCAGAGCAGGAGCACAGCAAACGGCCCCACGCTGGGGAGAGCAGGTCACCATCATTTCACCTTCATATTTGCAAATCTAAAGTGCATGCACGTCAGTCTCATCAGGGGGATAATACAAAAAAATTTACTTTTAAAACATAATTTGAATGAAGGGGGGAAAAAAAACCCAAATGAAGACTTTATTGATTCTGAGAAATCTGACTGATAGGACATTCCAAAATTGGCCATCTGATGGGAATCAGAAAACCTCCATTAACTTCTCTTAATGGATGGCAAGTCCAGAGTGGATCAATAAGTATTTATGGTGCTTGTGCTGTGTAAAAGGCACGTGTTTGGGCCCTGGGAGGGACGTTGAAATGAGCACGGCAATGGCTCTGCGGTCAGCCAGCAGTGTCCAGTGGGGGAGGGGAGATCAGACTAAACCAGTTCCAGGATTGGGTAGTTCATGGTCTGAACAATGGTGGGGTACACAGAGCATGCCGGAGACCAGTTAAGCTGGGAAAGGGAGCCGGTCAGAGGAGGCTTTCTGAGGCAGCAGGCATTTGCGCAGGGCTTTCAGAGTGAGGGCCATGGAGAGTGTGAACGGCCAAAGCGCATCAGGGATGTGGGTGCCAGAGGGAGCCTACAGTACATGTGGGGAGAGGGGCAGGTGATTTGAAGAGGACTGAGAATCTGGTTCTTGGCATTCTGAGACAGAAGGCCAGGTGGGAGAGGGGGGAGCCAGGAAGGGCCAGAGAGCATGCTGAGCGCTGTCAGCCACACATTCGTTTCCCTGCTTCTACTAACAGTGGTCCAGTTCCCTTGGGAAACCGCCCCCCTCTCCCCTCTGGGGAGATCTACATCCACATGGCTGTCAGTAAGTAGGAGGCTGCCACAGGAGGATCACAGGTTCGAGGCCAGCCTTAGCAATTTATCGAGGTCCCTTGGCAACTCAGCAAGACCCTGTTTCAAAATTTAAAAAAATAATAAAATAGGACTCAGGGAGTATAGCTCAGAAGTACGATGCTTTTGGGTTCAGCCTCCAATACCAAAAATAAATAAATAAGTAAACAAATAGTATATATATATATATATATATACATATATATGTGTGTGTGTGTGTGAATGAAAAATAAATAATTAGTATATATATAAATGAATGAATGAATAAATAAATAAATCCATGTAGTTGGGTGGAGGTGACAGCCCCAAGTGTCTGCCTTCGAAAGAGGACACGTGACTCAGGCTTGGCCAATCAGAGCCTTCCATCCCCCAAGTTCATAGCAATTGGTTGAAAGACAGACACGTGACAGAATGAGAGCCAATAAAATGTAGTTGTAGGGTCTGTGCTAAATGTCCCACCGTTGTATCTCAGGGGCTAGGCTGTAAATCTGGAGCTGCACCTGGGATCCTTCTTAACACCACACTGAGAGAGACTGCTTCAGGGTAGAACCTACAAAAGAGGGCAGGATTGCTGAGAGCAAATAAGTCACCTTCCAGTTGACAGAGTCTAAGGTCCTGCCATGACGACCCAATTCTAGTTGATAGTAAACCACCCTTTTCCCCCCTTAAACTAGTTTCGGGGTAGGTTTCCATCACTTGGTACCAAAAGACTGAATCTAATGTATATAAAATACCCAGGAAGCCAGGCATGGTGGTGCATGTCTGTAATCCCAGTACTTGGGAAACCAAGACAGGAGCATTGCAGGTTTGAGGCCAGCCACAGCAACTTAGTGAGACCCTGTTTCAAAATAAAAATAAAAAATGCTGGGGGATGTAGCTCAGAGGTAGAATGTCCCTGGGTTCAACCCACCAGTACCACCAAAAAAGAAAAATGACCCAGAAAATAAGACAGAAGAACAGAGTCAAAAATGTAGTAGGTGCCCAGAATATCCAAGGTCTTAGGAATGATGGTAGAAATCAAGGTCATAGTGGAGAAAGTACCACGGTTTGGAAAAGAGATTCTAAGAAAAAGACAACCTGGTACATCTAAGAAAAAGAGGACCTTGACTTACAGCAGGGCCTGGAAGGAGAAAAGGGAGAGGTGGATTTGAGAAATATTTCAGAGGGAGTGTCAACAGGGTTTGACAGCTCATAGACTACAAGGAAGAGGAAGGAAAGGGAAAAAAAAAAAAAAAGCTACTCAGAACTTTCTAACTGTGGAGACTAAGGGATGGTAATGTCATTAACTGAGAGGACAGAAAAAAATAAAAAAAATAAAAAAAAAAAACAGGAAGAGGAGCTGACTCATGGTGGAGATAATGAGTTTCCTCTGGCCACATGGACCCAGGGTTGCCCCAGGACAGCAGGCTGGAGATACTCAGGATGAGGTGGGGCTGTCCCCAGGACGGCAGGCTGGATGCCCGGGATGGGGCAGTGTGGCACTTGCAACGGGGCTGGTGACACTATGGGGAATAAAGATTGGCCACCATGGAGAGACCCACAGTCCTTCACCTCTTTTTGTAGCCGTAGAGATCAGCATGGTAGTCTGACCAGTAATCATTGTTGGAGATCGTCTCATACAGGGGAAAAACCAAGGCCCGACGTATGGGAAGTCACAGAGTAAGCAATTAAAATGCACCCCGTCTGCAACACCATTTGGGAGAGCTCACAAGAGGGCAGAGAGGAGAGCGAGACTCCAAGCAGGATGAGAAGCTGTGATATTCTGACAGCTGCTTTCTCCAGCTGCTTCTGAAATTCTAGAACAGGACTTAGAGTCTCAGAATCATAGACACGACTGAGTTTAACCCACAATCCAGACTCTGAATCCCCAATTACCAGCCCTGATTTTCATTAAAATTGTTTCTTAAAACCTTGAGTTTCAGCTGGGCATGGTGGCACACGCTTGTAATCCCAGTATTTGGGAGGCTGAGACAGGAGGATCGCAGGTTCAAGACCAGCCTCAGCAACTTGTGAGACCCTCTGCAACTTAGTGAGACCCTGTTTCAAAATAAAGAATAAAAAATAGGTCTGGGTGTGTAGCTTGGAGGTAGAATGTCCCTAGGTTCCATCCTAGTACCGCATTAAAAAAAAACAAAAAGAAAAGAAAACCTTGAGATTTATTTGAAAAAAAAAAAAAAAAAACAGGCTACTGTCCACTTAACACATATACACACACACACACACACACACACACACACACACACACACACACCTGTTCCTGGTAGGAGGGTCAGCAGATTTCTCCTCTGGCATAGACTGTTGGTGACATTTCATCCATGGTAGTGATTGTCAAAGTTTATTCTGGAGCCAGACATGGTGGCGCACACCTGTAATCCCAATACTTGGGAGGCTGAGACAGGAAGATTGCTAGTTTGACGACAGCTTCCACAAGTAGTGAGACTCACACCAACCTAATGAGACCCTTTTTCAAAATTTAAAGAAAAATAGGCCTGGGCATGTAGCTTGGAGGTAGAATGCACCTGGGTTCAATCCCCAATAACCCCCCAGAAAATGCTTATTCTGCAGAATATTATGTCATGATATACTCTGTGGACAGGACTCCCAGGTGAAGTTGGTTTTAGAAACCATTGCACACTCTAAACCCTCCTTGGGACATTAGCATATTTGCTTATTAAAGACTCTGAGAAGTTCTGAAGAACAAATTCATTTAATTTTTTTTTAACCTTTGCACATCCTCCAATTCGTTAAGCCATACAGAGCTTTGACACCCATAACACAGCTGAGCATTTGATCCATACGTTAGTATCCACAACTGATACACATAAATTATACTCTGGGTAGGTCTGCAAAAAGCTGCCGCAGGCCAAAGTTCTAAAACAAGCCAAGTTCCAGAGCAAGCCCATCTTAGCCACTTCTGGATGAATCGACACAACTTTCTGTTCGGCCACTGGCAGGCACGTGCCCAGCCAGCTAACTGGCTGACTTGTCTCATCCCCCATTTTCTGAGCACTGTGAGCGTCACCCCAGCAGCACCTGTGTGGACCTTCAGGAGCTGTGTGGTTTCCTGTATGTGAAAACCAAATTGGATGTTCCCCTCCCAACAGCAAAGTGACACTGGCCATAGACCAAAGAGACTAGCTTAACGCGCTGTTTTGTTTTTCTGACATTGTTTACAGAGTGGCTCTGAGAAGGAGCAACGGTAAAAGCTGTGTTTGTGGATTAAGTATAAGGGTGGAAAATGTATATACTGATTACATTTTGGTTGAGGGGGAAAAAAGAAATTCATAATCACCATGAAGAACGGTGTTAAGCACATTCTCTTAAGCACCCTGTCTAGAAGGTTCTTTGGGAGGAGAAGGCGGTCTCGAAGGCAGAGTTAGGGCAGTTGTTAAGGATGGCCATGTTAATGAAGTGGAAACTGGCAAGTAGAACCGGGGATTGGCTGTCTCACCTCGGGCGCCCTTGAAATCAGTCTCCAATCAGCCTGAGTTTGGCTGGAGTTAGTATAATGAGATGGTTTCCTGCACCCGCTGAGCGAGAATTTTCTCAGGTGAGTCTAGCCATTCTCGTGCTGGTCCTCCTCCCAGAAGCTTGGCCCTCAGACACACAGGGAAGAGCAGTTGTGCTTCAGCAGGAAAATCTCAGCGAAGTGTTCAGGACCTGCAGCCTGGGTCCAGAGATGTCAAATTGGTTCACATCTCTCCCAGTGGGAAAGGGGAACTTTTAGCAATATCTACCTCCCACAACCAGGCTGTCGTGAGGACCGAACTAAGTGACAGGCATCAAGAGAATATTAGTAGAAGTTTGAAGATTGTGTTTATTCTTTGTGTGCGTGCATGCATGTGTGTATGGTACTGGGGATTGAACCCAGGAGCATTCTACCTCCAAGCTTCACCTCTAGCCCTGTTTTATTTTTTGTTTTGAAAAAAGCATCTCACTAGGTTGCTGAGAGTCTTGCTGTGTTGCTGAGGCTGTCCTCCAACTTGTGATCCTCCTGTCTCAGCCTCCCAAGTACTAGGATTAAAGCAGGTATGTATCACACGCCTGGCTTTATTCTTAAACTAAAGAGAGGTTGACAACTTTGGGCTCATGGGCCAAATGTGGCTTGCATCCTATTTTTTTTTTACAGTCAGAAATCAAATATATTTTTTTTATGTTTTTAAAAGATTATTAGCCGGGCATGGTGGTGCACGCTTGTAATCCCAGCATTCAGGAGGCTGAGACCAGAGAATCTGGGTTCGGGGCCAGCCTCAGCTACCCAGTGAGGCACTCCGCAATTTAGTGAGACCCGGTTTCAAAATAAAGTAAAAAAATAGGGCTGGGGGTATAGCTCGGAGGTAGAATGCCCCTGAGTTCAATCCCCAGTACCGCAAAAAAAAAAAAAAAAAAAAAAAAAAAAAGATTATTAAAAGAAGAAAGGAAGGAGAATAAGAAAAGGGGGAGAAGGAGAAGGGGGACAGCAAAAGGAGAATATGGGCCAGGGACTGTCCGGGGCCTATGAAGCCCCAAGCATTTGCTCTCTGTGCCTTTACAGAAAAGTACGTGGACCTCTCTCTTAAGCAAAAACCAGCCAGCTATCCCCTTTCTTTCCCCAAATAGATCACAAATAAAAAGGTCCAATTCTTTCCATGTGCATGTGCCTTCCACTTCTACGAAGGCTCAGGCCTGGCATGGCGGGCTGATGACCAGGCTTTGCACCCTTATACCCAATCCACAAACACAGCTTTTACTGTTGTTCCTTCTCCAAACCACTTTGCAATGGGGGCGGGGGGGAGGGGGTGGACATAACAGAATGTTAAGCTAATCTCCTTTATCTATACCCAACAGGCTTGAGGGCCCCTGGAATGTTGGGTTTACCTTTTATGCGTCTCCACCCTGCCCTGAGAACATGCCCAGGCAGACCTGCCACAGCCTGAGGGAGTCATAGAGCAAAGCTGAGTCACCCGGTCATCCTGGCCAAACCCAACAAGAGGCCTGCCAACGCCAGCTGAGTCCAGATGTGCGGGCAAGCTCAGCCAGATCAGCAGGGCCATCTAGCTGATGGCTGACCTGGCATGTGCAGCAATAAACATTATCTGTTATGTGCTACCATGGTTTGTGGCATTTGTTACACACTCAAATCTATCTGACGCATTCCCTTCCTCCCCCTCCCGTCTATAGATTCTGCTCCTGTCTTCACTAAAAGCAAGATACCCCTACCCATTTTTGCCTTGGGAAGCAAACACTTGAGATGCATGGACTCTTGACAGAGAATACTGAAGAGGGTAGACTTAGAACATCCTTGGCATTAGAACTCTCATTCTGCCAGAGCTCCCATCTTCCAGGTGCTGGGCAAAGTGTTACTACTGGAGCCTGTTTGTCCAAGCTCAGCTCCATGAGGCTTCATTCATCCATTCACGCATGCGTTCAGTCATCCAATAGTTCTTTGAAGATCCTGTGTGCCTAGCACTGTGCTGGGACACTGACATGCAGCCTGCCCTCGAAGGGAATCTCTGAAGTAGGTTACATCTTCCAGTCCCGTTTCTTCCTTTCCAGCACAGCTATGACACTGCAGTTCCATAACTTTATTATAATCTTAGTAATTCAAGACCCCACACATTCAAAACCACTTCAACATGTTTGGGATGCATGGGAGGAAAAAAAAATTAAACACACACATGAACACAAACACACATGCAGACCAGAAATGCGTTGGCCCTTTAAAAGACAAAGAGACAATGTTGGACAACTCTCTGGAGTGAGAGACAAGGCCTCAGGATCTTCTCTGTAGACACATGTCCATGCCACCTGGAATTATGGATGGATTCTTGTGTAAACTTTGGTCAAACCACCTTCAAATTGGAACATGAATACACATTTCTTTCTTTGATGACATAGTGTAGTGGTATTAAAACAGGTCTACAGATTATTTGACACTCTTCCCTTCAAGGAGTGGACTTTAATTCCTCTCCCCTTGAATGCGGAGATGGAGCCAGTTGACTAGAGGGTGAGAAAAGTGATCATGTGTAACATCAATGTTAGGATAGAAATGGTACTCTGCTTTTTCCTCTCAGGGATGTTCACTCTGGGGAAAGCTAATGTCATGTCGTGCAGGCCTCCTCACATCCTCTACAGAGAGGCTGCATGGGGAGGTACTCAGCCTCCTGCCATGGGCCATGGATGGGCACCATCTTGGAAATGAATCCTCAGCCCTAGTGAAGCCTGTGGATAGCGCAACATCATGAAAGACTGAACTAGACATACCCCACTAAGCTGTTTCTGAGATAACAAATATTGGCTTTTGAAGACATCAAGTTTGGGAAAGCGTACACATGGTACCAAATTAAAGCCAGGCATGGTTGATCTAATCAACTGGAAAACAAAGAGGTCATGGAAAAGAATCTAATGGAGAAAGTCTCTTAGATCCTGCTTTCCTTAACAGAACCTATATTTCTTCAGCGATGTGAACTATACAAGTTATTTTGGCACTACTATTCACACTAATAACTCTACTTTTACATATTGTGGCCATAAAAAAAAAAAAAAAAAAACACAGGTGCAGAAATTATCTGGATGTTAAAGTGGCATCTTTGGTGCAATGTCAAAGACCTTGTTCCTATTAAAATGTCTTACACTTGCCAAACAACTGTATTCTTGTTCAATTTTAATTTTGAACATAATTAGGGTTTTTGTTTAGTCTGCATAGCTTGTATTTACTCATCTTTAAATAATTTAGCACTTAATTTGTACCTGAAATATTATAAAATGGGTGATACTTTTTAGTAAAGATTTTTAATGCCCTATGACATGAATGGAATCAATTTCAATATATATATTTTTTGATACTAAAGATTGAACCCAGGAACATTCTACCTCTGAGCCACACTCCCAGCCCTATTTTATATTGAAACAAGTTCCTGTGGCTCACTAAATTACTGAGGCTGACCTAGAACCTGTGATCCTTCCTGTCTCAGCCTCCCAAGTACTGGGATTATAGGTGTGCACCACCACACCTGGCTTCAATTTAATATTTAACATAATAAATTGAGTTAAATATGTCAATATATGTTTGTGTCATTTCTTTTCTGATTAGTGAGAAATCCAAAGGTTTTATCAGAGTCCCAGAAGACTCTGTGATTACCGAAATTTTAACATTCACAAATCTAAGGCCCTTTGCTCGTCAATCCTATCCAGTTCACAGACAGCAGATGTCACCTGTATTTCAGGCTTGGGAGAAAGAAAGAAGCTCTCAGAATCATTAGAAAGGTTACCATAGTGGAAATAATTGACAGATGAGTGTAGATAAGAAATATATTTGGCAGGCTAGTAGACTTGAGACATTTATCTGCAAGGCTGCTTTAAATGGGTTATGGCTGGTTTAACTCTATGTTTAATGTCACTCAATATCTTGTATATAATCTGTTAAAAATTAAATGTGGTCTTTTTGTAAATCCAAAAGTTATTGATTCTACAAGACTGTACAATGTAACATCATACCCTTCTTTACATTCAGATATCCTGTTGTTCTAACTCATGGAGAACCAATCAATGACCTAATCGTCAAGCTTCTTGCAAGGATTCAGGCAGGGGCTTTGTCTAACAATCAGAAAATCGGCTTCTTCTTCCTACAAAGAGTATCAGGAGGTTGCATGGGCCAGGAGAATGATCCTCAAGCAGCCAATGCTGGGATAGTTTTCCCTTCCTGACTCCAAAGCACCTTTAGAAGCTGCAAACACAAAATCTAAGGGAGGGGAAAAAAGATGAAGTCCCTCCTGGTCAGCCCTGAGCCACTCACTAATGCTGCTAGGGGTGGTAGAGGTACAGGGACAGGCGTAAGGGAGAGAAAATGGGGAGATATTCTAGCCTCCGTTAAACCTCTTCTGGGCACCCAAGTGCTGAGCTGGAGACTGAGAATTAAAAACAGACAAATTGGTTCTTTCTTTTTTTATTTTTGGTACTTAGAATTAAACCCAGGGGAATCCCATCTCTGATCTATACCCCCAGCCCTTTAATAATAATAATAATAGTTATTATTATTATTATTATTACTACTACTACTACTACTACTATTTTGAAACAGTTCTTTCTAGGTTGCTAAGAGTCTCGCTAAGTTGCTGAGTCTAGTCTTAAACCTGCATTCCTCTTGCCAGCCCCCCAAATATTGGGATTATAGGCATATGCTACTTACTGTGCCTGGCTTGACCCTTACTTTTAAATAATTTATGTTTGAGGAATTTAGGACTATCCAAAGAACAACACACTAAGAGATGATTTGAGACTAAAAAGATTTTGTTTTTAGAATTGGTGAAGACTTAGGCAGGGATAAAACTGGCGGGGCTCCTAGGAGGCCATTCCCCCCACCCCCACCCCTGAGCTGTGAGAGACATCAATAATTAATCCCAGGATTCTCTCCTTCCACACAACACACCAGGCAGTCACTCCCTCTCCGTCTGATCTTGCTTGTGAGTTGAGGCTTATCTGCCCGACTTTGTTGGTTCAGAGCATCCTGAAAAACTAAAAGGTCACTTCCTGAAGCACTGAGGATATTAAGAGATTTGCCCAGGGAACAGGAAAGAGGGTGAGGGTGGGGGGCTGCAAACACACATTCTAGGGGGTGTAAAATTTTTATCATGGAAAAATTGGAGGAAGATACAACTTAGTTCCTTCCAGCAGTAAGGAAGGGGTGAGATTAAACCACAGGCCTCTGCATTGGTCTGGATTATCTTTAATAAGATAAACATGGTGTGGCTTGCCACCAGTATAGATTACTGGGAAAATGCTTGCTCTCTGATTAGGGTGGGGGATGTCTTCTGGTGGAATGCAGTAAAATAAAATGAGTAAGTCTTGTGCTTCTTTAACGTGGCTCCACCCAGTTCAGTGTTGGTCTCCCTGAAGTCTCATCTCTATGGGAAACTAAAGCTGTGTACCAGAAGGTTCTATGCTGGCCCTCTAAATCAGGTCTCCTTCTTGTGTTTTCTAACAGCTGAATGACAGGTCCCAGCAGCCATTCAACTGGAGAAACCTGGAACTAACAAGTGACTCTTGGTGTGCA
Source organism: Graphiurus murinus (assembly GCA_004027655.1). Classification (NCBI taxonomy): domain Eukaryota; kingdom Metazoa; phylum Chordata; class Mammalia; order Rodentia; family Gliridae; genus Graphiurus; species Graphiurus murinus. The sequence continues at coordinate 71,746 of PVLC010000617.1, read as the reverse complement.
TATTTCCTGCACCTTCCATATTCAGTCCACCACTAGATTGCCTTTTTAATTTTTTTTTTGATGGTGGTATTGAGGATTAAACCTAGGGGCATTCTACCTCAGAGCTACATCCCATTCATTCATTCATTCATTCACTCACTCACTTAGAAACAGGGTCTCGTTAGGTTGCTGAGAATCTCACTAAGTTGCTGAAGCTGATCTCGAACTTGTGATCCTCCTGTCTCAGCCTCCCAAGTACTGGGATTGCAACCGTGTGCCACCACTCCCAGGTTCCAGCATGCATTTTCCATCCTGGGTGGCTTAGAATGCCTTCTACTTCGTGTTTCTACTGTAGCCACGCTGCTCCAAGCCTCCATCATGCCTTATCTAGCTATTGCAACAGCCCCACATCTACACAGGTCACCTCCAAGCCATCCCTACCCTCCAAATAGAGAACAGGTCAATTTCCAACAGAACCCTCTCCCTGCTTACCCTGCTCGGACTTCTGATTCTGATTCCCCTGTGCATGAAGTCTGGAATGTGTAACTGGATCCACAAGACCCCTGAGATGATCTGGACTCTGCCTAGCTGGCTCCTCTTCAGGACTCTCCTCACTGAGCAGCTGCCCTTCCTCCACTCCCCAGGAGTTTGCACGCGCTGATCCCTCTGCCTTGGGGTTCTTAACCCCCCATCTTCTCCCTACTCTCTTATCACGTGAACTTTCATGAGTTTTTCTTCCAGATCTCAGCTCAAATCTTATACCATCAGAGAACCCGTCTCCCTGACCAGTCTGCCCATTGTGCTCACTGAGCATGCTCCAGACCTCTTCCCTGTGGAAATATGCCCATCTAGAGCACACTGCAGCTGTATCCCCTTTACACCCCAGGATAATGGCATCCCCCTCTCTCCCCCTTGCACCCCCGGGGTCTGCCTACTGCACACCCTCACAGAATAGTTTTTGAATGAGTGATTGAGCGACTCATCAGAGTGCCTCACTCAGCCAGCAGGCCTTTATTTAAATTTGGGAGTCTGCCAGAAAAGGGAAATATTTTGGTAATGTAACACACGGCAGTGGGGCAATTCACAAAAGAGCTGAGTATTGGGAGAGGTTTCGGGAGATGGTGGGGAATGGCCTGGGAGGAGGGAAGGGAGGGGAGATTCGGTTTAATAGTCTTAGTGTAATCATAGGATAAATAAAGTTGAGATAAAACAGCCTCCTCTCATGCCTGCAAGCCATTGATTCGGCTGAAAAGGCAATTACCCCAGAAGAATATGAATATTGTCTATCACATTGACACAGAAAAAAAAGTGCTGAATATGGAACTGATAGTAAGCAGCACATAAAAAAAATAAAATTAAAAAAAAAAACAACTTAGTGAAATACCAGTCTGCCTGTCACATTTTGCTATAAGTAGTTCAAATAACTCTGTTCAATCTCCTCTGTTTGGAGCCAGACAGTTATTTTTCTACTGTAAGGCAGAAGGCTCAGATATGTGGTTGAAAAGTATCTAAAACTTGTATTTGTCACATGAACTTTTCTGTAGAAACAGCTCTATGCATTTGTGAATAAATTAATTGGCAAGGAAGAATTATTGAGTGCCAGCTAAACAGCAGGTGCTGGTTTCTTCTTTATGATGCTATTGCTTAAGCGTGAGCTTTATTTTCATTTTTACCTAGGTGTGTGGATGCTGAAACTCCGTTCGTTTCAATTACTTACTCAGGGATATGGATTTAGTAAATAAGTAACAGCATTTCAATCCAGGTCTCCACTTTACCTTGGTGTATCCCACAAAGTCCCAGCGGAGGAGTTGAAACCAGGAGAATAATAAGATTGTCCAGGGTTGGCAGACTCCAAGAGTCCACTGCAATGTTAGTGGGGGTTTTATGACTCTGACAGCCCCTTGGATCAATAACACAAAACAAATGTCTTTTTCAACTCCTGCCTTTTCATGAAATATGCCTAAAGTGGCAGTTACTCAAATATCTCAGAATGTAATTATGCCTTTTAACACAGGGCCCTGTGCAAAGCGGTGCTCATTAATGACTTATTGACAGCAAAGATACTTTGAGGTGGGCCTGCATCGTGGCATGTTTGCATAATTGTCTACTTAGAGACCCTTACAGAGTCTTCGATGTTGGAACACATGAACCCTTTTAGGTACCGTAGATTAATATGGGGGAGAGCCTAAATGTTTAGAGCACGAGTCTGCACCCCTTCGAGGCTGAGCAGTGATCTTGTTGAGACAAAGGATATTGCTCTGCGAACAGAGATCTTACACAAACTGTGATCATGGACCAAGATTCTGCCAAAGGCCCCCCCTCTGATGGTTAGATTTTCACATATGTATTGGTTGTCCATTGCTGTGTAACAAATTAACACAACCAAGAGCCTTGCAATTACATTCATGGATTCCACTATGGTTTATTTGGTAAAGAATCTGGGCATGCTTTAGCGGGATCCTCTGTTCCCGGGACTCTTGTCAAGTGACCTCAATCAAGGGATCATCCAGGTCTCGGGTCTCAAGTGAATGTTCACTATGTGGTCGTCGGCAGATCCAGCTCCAACAAGACAGCCTTGTCTGTCCGGAATGTAAATGGGAGGCACCATGCTCTGACAACAGGAGGCCCTCTAAGACACTTTCCAGAAAGAGGTGGGGGGCTATGTGCACCCCTGATTCTGACTTATGTTAAATATTAGGGTGACCCATGTGGCCTCCCATATGCATCCTGATTCCGAGAGTCAGTTCTGAAGAACTTAGAAAACAATCAAAGCCACCCATGTGATGCAAAAGGAAATTACTAACCTGCCTCTAATGCCAATGGTCTTAAAAATAGACCAAAATGATGATAAGATTGGCTTGTTGTTAGAATAGATACATGGACTAGCTTACTAACACTGCGTCCGGGAAATAAATTTTTTATAGTAGTGGTTTACACCTGCTGGGAACATCATTCCCACTGGAACCTAAGTGGGCCCGTCTCTAATTCAGATATTTTCTCTAACCAACCTGCCGGGAAATGTCAGCTCAACAGTTTGGCATGCCACTTTTATCTTGAAAAAAAAAAAAAAAAAAGTTTGGATGCAGGCAAGGTAGAGGAATCAGCCTGAATGAGTGTATTAACCCTCCTAGAAAAGTATCTATTACTGGATGCACAGCTTCCCCCACCCAGCAACCTGGAGCGTGTGGAACAGAGCTGACCCAGTTCAACTGAAAAAAACAATTCTGTCAAGACTGAAATCCTGGGGCCTTGGTTCTCATAGGATCGGAATCTGTACATTCTCAGCCCTGACAGAAGCCAGGAAGCGTGGCCAGCGACCTCCCTTGCCCCCACTGTGGCCTCTTTGCCAATAAGCAAATGGTCACATTGTCAGCCTGGTCTCTTTTTCCTTCCGCTGTCTGTTCATCACCAAACCACAAACCCAGCCCTCTCCAGTCTTCTTCCTATCTCCTATTAGAGAGAGAGAGAGAGGGAAGGAGGGAGGAAGGGAGGGAGGGGGGGGAGGGAGAGGGAGAGGGAGAGGGAGAGGGAGAGAGAGAGAGAGAGAGAGAGAGAGAGAGAGAGAGAGAGAGAGAGAGAGACAGAAAGAGAGAGAGAGACAGAGAGAAAGAAAGAGAGACTGGGGATCAAACCCAGGAGCATTCTACCTCTGAGCTATACTCCAGTCCTTCATTTTTATTTTTTTAATTTTGAAACAGGGTTTTGCTAAGCTGCTGAGGCTGGCCTCAAACCTTCTTTCAGCCTCCCTAGTACTGGGATTACAGGCATGAGCCACCATGCTCAGCTTCATTTTTTTTATTAACTAATTATTACAAACCTAGAAAATGAAGAGAATAATCATGTGGATGCTCATTTGCCTCTCCTTGGACCTTTATTTCCTTTTACAAGCACTATAGAAACATCCTAAAGTGATTAAGAAGAAATGTCATCAAATGAATATTTTCGCTATTAGTCTTTAAAATATGTTGTCAAGATTAACATTTTACTCCATCAACATACATGAATCCCACCAGATGCCATGCTCAGGAGATGAAGATGGTGCTTTGATGGATTTCGGAGCCCTGAGTGGTAGTAATGATCAGCGTGAACGTGAACTTGTGACAGTCGTCATTTGATTTAATAAGCATGCATGGCTGTGGCCATGGCCCCTTCTCTCAGTTGTACCAGCTGAGGCCAAGAGAGGCTTCCAAATGCGCCCAAGGTATGTGGTCTGCCTCCACCTAGGCCTGGGATGCAGTTTGATCCTTGGATTTGCAGGGCAGAAACCATGTTCGCAGATGGACACGGAGCCCAGCAGTGCATCCAGGACCTGGTATGAAGGTGGCAGATGCTAACAGGTTATGCTGGTTTGGACATGAGGACCCCATAGGACCAACCTCAGGGAGGAGCCAAGGAACTGTCGCACCTGAGGGACGCCAGGACAGAAGCCCCAGTATCGCACGCCTTCACCCAAAGCAAAGGCCAAAAGTGGAGGTCTCGCTTCTTGCATTTGGAGCACTGCTACCAGATAAATCTGCATCACTGAGGACCTAGATCCCTCACTACAGTGTTGCAGTGAACAGGGGAAATGGTCCTATTAACCTTACACGAAGAATGTCTTTGTCCAGAGAGTGCCCGCCAGGAAGCCCATCAACGTCCCTCACAACTTACCCTCACTCTGTTCCCACCCCAAAGACAGCCAGTGGAGGCAGACACCACCATTTGGGGACCTTCCAATTTTAACAGAGTGAGATCATAATGGAAAGCAATCATAGTGGAAATGGTATCTTTACCCTGCTAAACCAGTAAACCTGGCCTCCTGCTAATACCACCTGTTACAAATTTGGAAGAGTAAAATCCACTGCACAGTGCCACACCACATACTAAAGATATAGACATTCCTTGTGCTAAACCCTCCCACCTCTCCTGCACAGCCCTTACATGACTCTGTCCATGGGGTCCTGACCTAACCTCTCCCTGATACCAGTTCTGAAACCAGAATCCAGGGTAAGAGAGGACCTGTGCCACAGGCAAACTGCTGACCCCCACATTATGTGTCAGACCCCGCCCCCTCCCCCTCTCTACCCAGGTATACAACATCTAGGAAGACACCCACAGCTGCCAAGAGACAGAAGCCCTGGGCAGCCCCATACACAAGACAGTCGCTAATGTTGAGCTCTCCTTTCTAACTTTTTGATAAGGAAATAATAATAACAAAGAATTCTCCAGTGGAGAAGTTTCTTTTTTTCTTGGTGTAGCTTGAGCAAGAAATTGTCCTCCCTGTATCCATCTGGGGGTATGTTATGGTCAAGGGTATTGCCAGTATCTAATACTGTAGCTATAAATAAACTCTTATTTATTACTGTTTTTTGTTTGTTTGTTTGTTTGTTTGTTTGTTTGTTTGTTGTGTGGTACTGGAGATTGAACCCAGGGGTATTCTACCTCCGAGCTACACCCCTAGTCCTATTTTTTATTTTATTTTATTTTGAAACAGGGTGTGAGACCAGCCTCATCCACTTAGCGATGCCCTATATCAAAATTTAAAAAGCTGGGGAGTGTAGGTCAGATGTAGAACACTCCTGGGTTCAATCCTCAGCAGCCCCCCCCCCAAAATTATGCTATGTTTCACTATGAATTTTATTATTTCAAACAATTTTGTAGTGTGTCAATTAAAAAAAATATATATCGTCTCTGTTTAAAATAAAGGTCCTGTTTGAAGACCTCTGAGATGGTACCTCTGCATGGTAGAACATTCTAGACTTGGCTAAGCCTCTTCCTGGAACCCAGGCTGAAGGAAAGCACAAAGGCAGACAGAGATACCCAAGGGAGCTGGAAGCACCCCGAGCCAGGCTTATGGACACACACTGGCCTTCTCACAGAACAACAAGTCTGTCTCATGCACAAGAGCCTGCACACATGCAATGCACACACACACACACACACACACACACACACACACACACACATCTTTGAACAAAATCAAAGCCTTTCCCCCCCCCTCACTGGGCCAGCCTCAGCCAGTGTCTGGACCTGGAGTCTCATGAATGCATCAGCCCAACACTGTGTTGCTCTGTGGTGAGCACTGCACCCTTTGCCCCAAGCTGTGCCCACCTGGGTTAAATTTACCACATCACAGAAGACAGCATAAGAAACCTGTAAGCCTGGTCATTTTTAAGCATCCCAGGAGCTGGGAAAGAATCTTTATATATAGTGAGGCTGCTCTCCAAATCTTGACTTCATTCTATATCTGTTAAGACAAGATGGCGAGTGTGTGGCGCATGTGAGACAACTTCTTTAGCCTTGCCTGTGGCAGACATCACTAATCGATGGCAGCACACTTTCCTGATGAGATACAGAATCAGGCTCACCACAGAGACAGCCTCCACATGAGAGATGATCTGCAAAACACAACCTGTTTGCTATCCCAGATGTAGATCCACGATTCTAGCTAAGGGAGCAACGGGATGAGTGGCAAGACACAAGCATGGGTCCCCATGTCTCATTCTCCAGGTCCCCTTTCTGTTCTGAATCCTAGGCCTGTGCTCCACAAATCTGCCTCTAACCCCTGACCCCTGACCGCCAGGGGATCCTATAGGTGTCTAAACTTGGGCATTTTCTCCACCTCTGGACCATTTCCCCAAAAAGGCTTGAGCCCTTCTCTTGGTGTATTCACTTTGATCTCAGCTCCTCATGAGTAATTTTCCTTGTTCAGTTAATTTGCCTCAATATAAATCATTCATGAGAAGGGACAGACCGAGGGGTGGAGGGGAAGCTATTTCCCCAAACAACTCCCTGGGGTAGATTTAAGAAGAGTAGGGGATGGAAAAGCCAAAGGTAAGGCATTATGGTTCTACCGATTCTGTATAGGAGTAAAGAGCCCACGTTTTTCATCAACAGAGAAAGCAAAGGCCTTCCTGTCCCAGGTCCTCATAACATGTCACGTAATATCTGCCACCAGCAAAAAAGCAGACGGCATCGCCCATGACCAGTCTTCTGCCTCCTTGGTTTGGGCCACAGCTTCTCCCTCATTCAATAACTATCGATCGGGCAGATGGTGCAGACGGCCTGGTGTGCAAGACAAATGGGGCTTTGCAGGGATAATGGATGCATTCCTCGACCCACGAATTCTCATACGCCTTGCCTGTGACCTTCATGACCTGACCCCATGTCCTCCTGCCCTTTGAGAGCTGCTGATCCAAGCTTACATGTGGGTTTCACTCCTTGGCCTGGCGAATCCTGCTATGAGGTGAGAGAAGAGGGAGCCTGAGGGCCTGGAGGCAATCTCTTACACTGCGTTGTCACTTGATCTCAGCGGGCTGTCCTAGCGTAGGGCTGGCCTGGAAGATTCATGAGCAGCCACTTTGCAGCACCAGGAGCAGGCCCAACAAGCCAGGCATTTCAGCCTAGAGGGATCTAGCGTTTGGAAGCAGAAAGGGGCCAGGGGGGCGCGCTGATTCAGAGTCAAGTTAGAAAGATCAGGGCCAGAATGCTGGGTTCCTTCCACTCAAACCTGGGTCACACTGGTAACCCAGATGCTGAGACACAGAGGGCTGAGCAAAACCCCCAGACAGCACCTTCTGATTTCCTGAAGGGCACTATTTCACTAAATACACGTTACTGTTTACAACTTGAAATATTAAGATGAAAACACCAAGCCCATGGGAGTTGGATAACATGGCCAAGTTCAGAGAGCGAAAATACCCATGCCCCCACTTGAACCATGGCCTAACTTGGTGCTTTTCCAGCAAGTAACGCATTCCTTTACTGGCTGTGGGTTTTCTGCCCTTCGATTCCTAAATGTGGCTGGCCACGGGCCCTCTGGGTGTCGCTAACTTCTGCAAACAGCAAGAGCAGAGGGCTAGGCCTTTGGGAAGATCCCGCCGATATTTTTCTTAGAAGGGAGCACATTCATTTCCTAATTAATTATCTCCATTAGCTAAGCTCAATTACTCCGTGTCCACCTCCAAGAAGACAACCTTGCTCCTTGGAGACTTCCTATTTGAATTTCCAAGGGGGCAAATATTGCCAGAAGCCTGTTTTATGTATAATTGCATAGTGTAGATATTTCACTCTCTCTTTACTTAATGATTATTAAATACTGAAATTAACTTCCACCCTTGGAATAGTGATCCCATCCGTTTAAGAGTAGGCAAATGTAGAATGGAGTATTTCTCCCTGCAGAATACCAGACATCATAGTTGTAGAAATATTATCTGACCAGGTACTTACGCAGGCCCCTGACAGGTGGCCTCTTCTCTCTCACAATACATCTGCCCAGTGCTCCAGTGTGGACACAGTTTCTACTCTGCCCCGCAGAAGAACCTGCAGAGCCAGGCTCGGTGGCGCAGGCCTGTAATCCCAGTACTTGGAGGCTGAGACAGGAAGATTGCAGGTCCATGGCTGGCCTGAGCCACTTAGAAAGGCCCTCTGCAACTTATATTCTGTTTCAGAATGAAAGATAAATAGAGCTGAAGGTATAGCTCAGTGCTAGAGAACCCCTGGGTTCAATCTCCAGTAACACACACACACATACACACACACACACACACACACACACACACACACACACACAACAAAACAAACAACCCGGCCTCTAAATATACTGAGCCTGCACTTTCAAGGCTGAGACAGGAAACTTCTACGTGTGTGTGTGTGTGTGTGTGTGTGTGTGTGTGTAACTGGGGATTGAACCTAGAAGGCATTCTACCTCTAAAATACACCCCTAGCCCTACTTTATTATTTTTATTTGGAATCAGGGTCTCACTGAGTTGCTGAGGGCCTCACTAAATTGCTGAGGCTGGCATGGAACCTGCAATCCTCCCGTCTCAGCTTCCCACGTACTGGGATTACAGGCCTAGGCCAGCACGCCCGGCAGGAACCTGCAGGTGTTTGAGACCCTCCCTAAGGCACCCTGCTTACACTAATCTCTAAGACCCAACGGGAGTTGTTTGCCTGCTGCATGAAGACAGTCTTAGCGCTGGGAACAGAAAGGCAGAATGAGCACAAGCCAGTTTCTCTCACCCATGTTTTAATCACAGGAATTCACTACACATTGTCCATCATTACTTTATGGCTGCCATAAATCCCCAGAGAAGAGCTTGAGGGCAGTAGGTGATTTGGGAGGGGAAGAAAGACCTAGGAGGGGAATGGGGAAGTCAGCCCAGAAGAGAAGCTGTGGGAATGGGGGCCATGGGGTCGGGGCACCGCTGGGGGCCACAGGGGCTCAACCCAGCTGGAGACCATCCTCCCTGGAGGATGGGGAGCCATCTCACCTGGAGGAGCCACCTGGAGACCATCCTCCCTGGAGGATGGGGAGCCATCTCACCTGGAGGAGCCACCTGGGGACCATCCTCCCTGGAGGGCAGGGAGGCCGGTGGCACTGAGATGAGGTTTCCTGCCAGACCTGGCCGAGCACTCTTCCAGGGAACAGGCAATTGTCCAGGAGCTGGAGCAAGCCCTGGGCAAACAACACAGGCAGGTGCCAGCCCGGGAGGTGGAGCCGGCCTGCAGGCGAGAAGCTCACTTGAGGCACCGGGAGCCTCTGCCGCCTCTCCCGCCAGCTTAACAGCAAGGAAGGGCCAGGTGCCTTCGGGTGCCCTGCTCAGGAAGCTAGAGGGCAGGAATGAATTTTTTATTTTTTGGTGTTGCTGGGGATTGAACCCAGGAGATTCTACCCTCAAGCTATGTCCTGACCCTATTTTTATTTTTACTTTTTTGGTTTCGAAACAGAGTCTCTCGAATTTGTCAAGAATCTTGCTACTTGCAGAAGCTGTCCTCTAATCTGTGATTCTCCAGTCTCAGCCTCCTAAATACTAGGATTACTGGCATGGGCCACCATGCCTGGCTAGGATTGCACATTTTGAAAAGGAAGGAAGGAAAGTCTCCTCTCTTTTAGTTATTTGTTTGCTCACTTAATTGTGATGAAACACAACACAGCATGTACCATTAATGACTTTTCTCACAGTTACAACATTGTGTAACCTCTTTCCAGGTCCAGAACATTTCCGTCACCCCAAACGGAAGCCCTTTACCTAATAGCAGTCACTCCCCATTTCCTCCTCCCACCAGCCCAGCAACCACCAATCTGCTTTCTGTCTCTGGAACCTTCTACTGGGAACATTTTGCATGTCAGTGGAATCCTGCAGTCTGTGCTCTTTTGCTACAAGCTTTCATGTGGCCTCACGTTTTCAAGATCCATCCATATTGTAGCATGGGTCAGTATGTCGTTCATTTTTTCTGGCTTAATAATATTCCATTGAATGGACATATGCTCCCTCTTGTTTTGGGGACCCCACAGAGGTTTCCCAAGGATACCTACTGGCAGGATGCCAATGGCGTTGCGCGTTCCTCAGTCCCCTACTTGTCTCCATTCCTATTTGTGCTCTGCACCCTTGGCGCGTGTGGGCCGCCTTCTCCCCTACCTCTCTCTTCTCCACTTTCTGTTGGATTTAGCTAATGGAAGGTTCAGGCAGGTTACCAGGGAAATGCAAGTGAGTTTCAGGGTACTTTCTTCCTCCAGCCCCTCTTTGCTTGGTACTGGGGAGCTGCACTACCTGCGGGAGACCACTTTCCTGCTCTGTGGTCCTCTCCACTAAACTCCACCTCCAGGTTCCCTTGGCCCTCTCTCCTTGATCTCTCGGGCTGCCTGCTATGGAGAGGTTGAAAGCTCTGCACTATTATTATTATTATTATTATTATTATTATTATTATTATTATTATTATTATTGTTGTTAGCTTCTCTCCAAACCTCCCCTGCATCTTGTAGATAGTTCATGAAACTCCCTTTAGATCATCCCAGTCCATATGAGTCTCCCTATCTACCAGGACAATGACTACTAATATCATGGTCAATGACAGTGTCATCCATGAATGTCTCACTCAAAAACTGATGCCTTTTTTATTGTGCATGTTTATAACTTTGGGGCTGAGATACGCTGTGCTCTTGAGGGCTATCTCCACTTCCAAGAACAGACCTGAGCAGGGATCACTTGTGAGAAGGCAATAGAAATGAGAGGAACTGGATAGTCGGGTGCCTCTGAATATGGACTCTGGAATCACAGGTCCCAGGTTCCAGGTTCCAGTCCCAGCTCTAGACCTCCTGGCTGTATGACCTAGGGCAAATGACTTCTTCTCTGCAGGACTCAGGTTCATTATGTGGAGAATGTAAATTATGGTGCTTAGACACTCAGTGACTAATGAATCATAGGCAGAAAGTTCTTAGAGCAAGGCTGCGGACTAGAAGTGTTCAATCAGTACCTACTCTTGTGTTAGCTTGTACTACACCTGGCAGAAAGGCTTTTGTTGGCTTTGAAAGCTCACTTTACCCTAATACTGAAACAAAGCCTTCTCTGGATGACAGGGAGGTGTTTTCTAAGTATTTTGTTATGAATATTAGAGTCTCCTTGCCTACACAATGGATTCCTCGCTATTTTGAGGCATAGAGGGGCCCAGCTCTTGAAGGAGGCGACTGTCCCCATGGCTATCTCCTGCAGCCTTGCGCTTTCCCAGGGCAGACCAGGGCTCCTGCTTTGCATCAGTGTCCTTGGCCTCTGCTGACTCTCCAATGTTTCCCAGTAAACAAAGCAAGCGGAGGCTCACCCTCCTATCCAGTTCCTCTTGTTTCTACCCCACCTCCCTGTCATCCAGAGAAGGCTTTGTTTCATTCAAGAAATTTTTTGAGTACCAAGGACCCAGCCCGAATGATGAGTCTCCAGGGATAAGAGGATAAACATAACCCAGTCCTTGCCCTTAAGGAGAGAACATTCCAGGTTGAGAGCGATAAGTAAACAGGAAATTCTCCCACCTTTCAAAAAGTACTTCAACCAGGGCAACCGTGTCAGGGGAAAGTGAGCTTTCAAAGCCAACAAAAGCCTTTCTGCCTACCATGCACTTCCATTTTTAAACCAGCATTAATAGAAATACTATTTAGACCCACCCCGCTTTCTTGTTGGTCCTACCCTAGCGAATTATACTGACAATTATAATAAATCGCCCACCCCTCCAACCGTGCATGCATCTGTCCAATATCCAGTGTGTTTGGTCTCAGCGTTCTCAAAGGAGGGAGACGTTTCCAGCGCCAGACACCTCAAAGGGCTTCAGGGAGGCCAGTGTAAAGGGCACAGATGACAGGCGATGAGCAATTTTCATGCAAGACTTCTACGCGACACCTCTTACTATTCTGGCCACGCTTGCAAAAATTATGCTCGATTGGCGACTATAGATTTCCTGGATCATACTTGCAGCCACTTTTTCCAACCGGGATCAAGAAGCCATCAATCATTCAGAGATGGCAAAAGTGTGAGGAGCAAGGTCAGAAGCCAAGTTCACTTAGATTAGTTTGATTGGGCACTTAGAGAAAGGTTTAAGCAGGACAAGCTGAAACTATCAAGACCATTTTAAAAGAAGAAACTCCCTGTTCCAACAGCAGTGTCCAGCTCCTACCGTCAAACAAATCCAACTTACATGCATGAAAAATAAAATGAAAGTTCAGCTAACTAAAACTAGTTGTGTTAGTTTAGTGTGATTAGAGGAAACTTAAAAATACCTGTCCTTGTCACCATATATGTTATGGTGTATTAGGGGGTTCAGGAACCTGGATCTCCTTTTTTTTACTTAGAATGAGCCCTGATTTTCTAATCTGTTTTAAGGGCTTTAATTCCATTTGCCTAATCCACAAATCTATTTTTCAGTCATTATTTATTAATTACCTAAAAGTTGCCAAGCTTTATGCTCAGCAGTTTCAGTTCAGTATATTCTTTTGAGTGGCTTTTAAGATGAAATAGAATAAATGAAAGAAACAGGTAGAAATGAGACAGAAGGAATAGAGAGGTAAAATATAAATTTAATATAAAAGCCCCATGCTAGCTAGTCAGGCATGGTGGTCCATGCCTGTAATCCCAGTAGTTGGAGGCTGAAACAGGAGAATCACAGGTTTGAAGCCAGCCTTGGCAACTTAGTGAGACGTTGTTTTGACACACAAACTCAAAAATAAAAAGGGCAATGTAGATCAGAAGTACAATTTCCCTGGGTTCAGCCTTCAGTACCAAACAAAATAAAAATAAAAATAAAAGCCTGGTGTTAAAGCTCATCATGCCTTTATTCTCCAAACCAGTTCCCTTTGCCAGGTCTGTCTCTCCCAAATTCCTGGAATAGCTATCAATCTTAAAGTTAATGACAAAAGAGCTATAATTATCCTGCTGAGTGCTAATAAGATACAATATCTCAAGTAACTCGCAATTCATGGGACTTTCCAGTTAATCTGTTGATCAGATGATGGAGACCACGATCAATCCAATCACCAGAAACCAGCTTGTGATCACCAAGACTGATGTCATCCTCACATACCACTGATTGCCTGGTGTCCTTGAAGAGAAGAGCCATGAACCCCCAAAATGCACCTCCCACCCAAGAAGTGGCCTGCATTCTCCCTGAATGTGCATTTCTTGCTTTCCTAAACAATTCTCTATGCCTCTGACTGTTGTGTGCGGAAATTCTTTCCCATCACAGCAGCCAAACACCCTGCTAGTCCTGAGTTGAGCACCACCACCCCAGGAATTCCTCCAGACCTTTCACGGAACCAACCCTTCTCCATGACACTTCAAGTCTCAGTGAGGAGACAGACATTAATCACATATTCGCCATTCATAAATGGGAAACGGTGGTTATGGAGGAGAGGTTTGTGACATTCTCCAAGAGAACAGAGAGTGGGAACCAACCCAGACCAAAGTTCAGCCTTCCTCCCAAGAAATGATGGTAGAGCTGAAATCCAAGGGATGAATGATGTTGCGTGTGTAAAAACTCAGGGGTAAACTCACAGTAGAGTCGACGTATGCATACTGTGGAGGACTATGAAAAGGGCATTGTGCACGATGGTGACTGGACAAAGACTGGTATGGCTGAAGTTCACAGTGCAGAGTGAGGCAAGAAAACATTGGAATCAGTAGGTACTTTCCCATGCAAAGCCTTGCAGCTTGGGAGTTTTGCATTTTATTTAATCCTCCAAGCAATAGCGAGCCACTAAAGGATTGTGCACATGTATGTGTGCGTGTGTATGTGTGTGCCCCTACATGTGTGACACTAGGAATTGAAACCAGGGGTATTCCACCTCCAAGCTACACCCCCAGCCCTATTTTATTTTTTTTATTTTGAAACAGAGTCTCACTAAGTTTCTAAGACTGACCTCCTGTCTCAGCCTCCCAAGTACTGGGATTACAGATGTGCACCAATATGCCCAGCTGACATTGAGGGACTTTAAGCAATGAAGTAGCACGATTGTATGCATCCTATTGAAGTTTTCTTAGTAACACTCTTTCAGGAGAGCTTGCTGGAGAAAAGAACAAGTCTGGTGAAATCAGCCAGGGGGACATATTGATATCTAGGAAAAAAAAAAAATAGCTCGAATTAGGATGTTGACAAGGGAGATGGAGAAAAGTGAATGGAGATACCCAGGAGATAGAATCAACAGGATTTTGATTGCATTCCTGGGAGAAGTAAAACTGCTGGTCAGTGCTGCCATGGACAGAGGCAGGGGTCAGCCAAAGACAGTGAGGTTTGATGATGAACGTCACCCATTGAGTTGGATCATGTTGAGGTGCCTTTGAGCCATGCAAGAAGGACATCAGCTGGGTGTCCAGCTCTGGGGGTCACAGGTGACTAAACTGAAGGGTCAAGCCTGTGAGTTATTGGTGGTCAGGTAGATGGAATTGAAACCACAAGCATGGATGAGACTATTGAAAAAAAATTCTCACAAATAAAACATCTAGAGTGCTTCAGGGTACAGGCTGGGTGCTCAGTAAAACTCGTCTCCCTCCTTCCTTCCCTGTTCCTTGAACAATAGGATGGCAAGTGTTTGGGCAAAGCCCCAGGGAGGATGGTGGATGGAGAGGGAGGAAGAGCCAGCCTGCTGCCTGCGGCTGCTCCAGTCTCCTAGGAGGTGGTCAAGGTTCAGAGCAGCCTAGGCAAGCAGAATTACATCTCTCTCGGCTCCTCCAAGAGATCTCCAGAGGCCTCTCAACTCTTTGCTTTTCCAACAAGGTGTTTATATCAAGGACAGAGGCCACCAAAGCTCAACTAGATAAGCAGAATCATTCCCCCCTCTTCAACCTGCACCGGAGCGGGACCTGAGGAGGAAAGGCAGAAGGGAACCCGGTATGCTCCTGCACCTCGCTTGCTGAGAGTAGCAAGGCAAGGCTGCTGGGCATGAGGCCTCCGCACTGCCACAATGCATGTAGCGTAAAGTGTCTCAAGTATTTAGAAGAGCAATTTTGCCTGAAAGAATTATAACAAGGTGGTTGCAACTCCTTGGCTCTGCTATTTCCTCTGTACTAGAATGTCAAGGAACTATGGAGTGGAATTCTTTTCCAACCCAAGAATGAGGGCAGGGATCATCATTTACTGTTACTGGCAAGCTTACCAGGGCTGGGTAAGCTGTATTTTTCTGTGTGTGACATCTCCAATTTCTTCCTTCCATCAATTTGACATTCTATTGAAAGACTAGAGCATTTTTCCTCAGTGCCCATTCGTATGTTTCAAGAATATATCCACACCATAGATAGAAATAATAAATGGGCCGCTAGAATTTATGAAGAAATGATCTCAGACTCCGTTCACATTTAAACTAAGGAGGCAAGGCCATAATGGGTAATGTCAGTGAAATTGGAGGACGAAATTATCTCCCTGAAATTCACCAAAGGGGGACTTTTACACTTTCTTCAATACTGCATACTGATCCAATATTGCTTTTAAGCTGCAAAATTGTTAAGATAACTAAGATATTCATTCCATGACTATGCTATGACTGTTTGAATCCCTTCTCCCTCTTACTACCAGAATAAAAATAAAGGTATCCAGCAGTATTCTAAATGTCATGCTTCAAAGCTCCAAGGCGCGCTTTCTTCTGACACCTGATTGACAGATTATGGCTTTTTGATATCCATCAAATTAATAGATTATGACTTTTTGAAGCCAGAAACTATGCAATTATTGCCACGTTCCATTCTATAAAGAGATAACTTATTCTTTGCCATCCACTTGCGTCTCAGAAGGCAGCCCCCATTCCGCCAACACATAACATAATTATAAATAATTCCGTTCCTCCTGTCTCTCTTTCTTTCCAGCATGCCCCCACCTCGAACATCCGTGAAATCATTCACTTTGAAAGAAATGTTAGCTCAGGAGATGGTGGATGCATATTCTATCTCTCGATAATGTTTTCCAAATTTAAAGACCTGCCACCTCTGTGATCCCTGATGAGACCTCCCCTTTGGGTTGTGTGCACCTGATCCAAAGACTTCGAGGGAGAATTGGGAGTATGAGCATCGAAGTACTTTCAAGTCTAGGTACTTGTCACTGGTGCAGTTAATAGAGGAAGA
Source organism: Graphiurus murinus (assembly GCA_004027655.1). Taxonomy (NCBI): domain Eukaryota; kingdom Metazoa; phylum Chordata; class Mammalia; order Rodentia; family Gliridae; genus Graphiurus; species Graphiurus murinus. Next base: position 55,418 of record PVLC010000617.1, on the reverse strand, counting down.
TTTCGGAGATGGACGGAGAAGGAAATTTCTCTATCTAGAGAACTAGTCACACTTCGAGTGTCCCTTCATTTGCAACAACCTCATGCTCATTTCAAACACCATAAATCGAAGATGGAAACCAAGTGAACTAACTACACTATTAGTTGAAGGTGCAATCTCCAGTCAAATTTGGAACAAGGTCTCTATAAAGGTGATTTAGAAAAGAGTGAAATTCAAGCCCTCAGTCTTGCCAATTGAGATGGTGGTGGCTGAAGTGGCTCCTGGGAGATGGGCACAAGGTCACCTTCAAGGACCCAGGAGGACTGGGGTGGGGGTCTCCCGCTAATTCCTCTCCCATTACAAGTATTTGTAATCTAGCTCATAACACATTTTGCATTTTAGGGCTTCAAAGTTATGTTCTTAAGGAGAATAAAAACACCAAGAGAAGAGCCAACACAGTCACCCCTGTTCTCCTTCCTGGGGCCCCGGAGTATGTTTTGCAAAGGTTTGGAAGAGAAGAGAAACTCTTGGCTTAATTAACACACTAAACCAATCCACCTAGGAGAGACGCATGAAAGAGCACATTGCTGGACATGGGTAGAATTTTAAGTCTCTTGATCCGAGAGAACTGGGAGTTGCTGCCTGTCTAGCTGCCTCTGTTGCTAAGGCTCCCACACTAACGAGCTTCTACACATGTGTCAAGAACCCAAACCAGGGGCACCGCTGCACAACCTCTTTCTACCCACTAATGTGAACACTCTTTCTCCCATCCCCAACACAAACCATGCTTCAAAGGGACTTTTCCTATCCCAGGATAAAACCCTTTTTGCTGGGCCATCACATTCTCCCTTCTGTAGCAGTTATGACTCAGGGAAGTATTTATCTCCTACCTCTCTTCTCTGCTAAGTTTAAGTTCCACTAGGTCTATCTTGTCAGTACTAAAAGCCAGGGGTCCAGTGAAGTGCCTGGATTAGAATCAATGATCAGTAATATTTGTTGTGATGAAGATTCAGTTTCCAAGGCTCTCCCTTGGAAATACTTTCCTTTCCTGCTAGTGAGCTCCTAGAGAGAATTGTCATTCTCAGCTCCCTGCAGGAGAACTCAGGGCTTGATGAGTGTTTGTTGAAGGACTAAATGAAGGAATGGGTGACTGAATGGCAGAAGAAAGAGACAAATGACCAAGGAAACACTATAGGAAGAAGAAATTCACCTGCCACCTATACTTTACAAATTCCTAAATGGAACCAAGTGTTTTAAAGGACACGGATGGGGGACACAATAATAAAAAAATACATTTCCTTTTTAGGAGAAAAATGAGATTCCAAACTACCAGGAAAGTCACAAAGAAATCCATGGAAGACAGGAGGACAGTGAGGTCAGATTGAATTCAGTGGAAAGAAATACAGGAGAATTAAATCAAGACTTATGAGAGGCAGCCCGTCAGGCAGATGGAGAAGGAAGTGATGAGTTGTGCCTGATTACCTAGAGGTATTTGTGAGGCACTGGGGAGGGGACACACAGCAGGGCAAAGGGAGAGGGAGTGAATCAAGGGGAATGAGCCTAGAGGAGACACGGGGATCTTGAGTCTGGGTGACTCTATCAATGATAGAGGTGTAGTAGCTAAGGAGGGCTAAAGCTGTCGTAGAGGGAGAGTCATAGCATACCAATATGCAGTGTCTCATGTAACAATATTGATCTGGGGGCAAAATCAGAATGAATGAAGATCTGCGAGTTGACTGCTAGGTACTTTCAGCGACCCCTAGCTGAGGATCAAAGAACACTAGTGAGTGGTGTGCACTCATTATCTCAGGTGATTCTTAAGGAAACCCCATGTGGTAGTTATTCCCATTTTATGTATTGACAAAAAGAGATATAAGAAGTACTTTTCCCAAACTCACACAGTGGGAAACTCATGTAGTTGGGATCTGAACACAGATCTACCTAGGTTGGGTCGTTCACTTCAAGATTGATGTGCAGAGGAGTGAACAGGTAGGAAGGTAGGGTGTTCCCCAGAGCTTCCTAAAAAGGGTTCTTCCTAAGACAGGCAATAGCCGCAGGGTGAGTGAGTAATATGGAAAAAACTCTGTCCCTGGTGGAGAAAGGACAAAGGAAGCCCACAAAGAGAAGCCATGGGCTTCCTCTTTCCTTCATTCTACCCCATGGTGAATCTTCCTATTGCGTGGAACAACAGGTTGTGTGTATTTAAAAAGTCCTTCAATACGGAAAAAGATAAGTGAATAAAATCATTGAGAGCTTGAATATGGACCTAGAAGACTCACTTCTGGGAAAGCTTGGATATTTAGATTTCAGCTTGACTCTCAGTCTGGGTCAGAGACACTATCCTAGTCACAGAGAAGGATCAGGGAGGAAAGAACACCGATGTACCTTAGGATTGTATTATTAATGTTGCATTAAAGAATTACCTGCCTTGATACTGGGTATATAAGTATAATTATTTCCTTAAACATTTGATTTTTAAAAGCTTTATGATTTGGAAAGGCATGTTTATAAATGTGATTTTACTTCCCACCTTAGATATTGGGGAAAGAATGGGGCTTGTTGATTGGCTCATGTGACCAAGGTCTTGTACTGCCACCTGGTGACAGTGTGTATACTACGATACATAGGGCAACCAAAACCAAAGTCTTTCTTCCCGAAACATGGCCGGCAAAATTAAATTAAAAAATAAAAATCCTGCTGGGCTTCCTTCTACTTTTTCATTTGTGACTTCTACATGTGCATTCTTTTCTCCTTTGTGAGCGATTTATTGTAGTGGTAAAAGAACATTAGCTTTGGTGTTGGACAGATTGGCAAGGATCTTCCAACAGAGCTACTCTCTGGCTTTGTAATGTTTTTTTTCCCCATCACTATGTAAATACCTATGAAATCATCTGTGAAGATTTCATGCTATCCTGTGTAAAAGTACTTGGCACAGTGTCTGGCACTACAGAGCCATCATGGTGTTATTGATATCGTTGCTATCAATGTGATCCACGGTAGGCAATCCTGGGAAGCAGGCCTCCATCAACGACGTCGCTCCTCCAGGAGGGAGAACTGTGCAGCCATGGGGAAAACATTTTGTTTATATCTCAGGTACTAAACAGCTGTTACTGCATATTAGGACCAGATGTTCTGAAATGATATGCAACATTATGCTCAATTCCGACTTCTATTGAATTGCCCGTTGATGAAAAATGACTACTAGAGGAGATGATTTATTAGAGGAAAATCCATGGGTGTGTCCTGAAGTTTCATACCCGACTACCCCAAATTATGTGCCAGCCTACATACTCAGGACGCAGCAAATGTCTGGCCCGTTCTCAGAATGTGCTGGAAGCTCATCCCCTAATTAGAGCCCCATCTGTGCTTCCACCGGATGGTCCTGTCTACATCTGCCCTGCTGGCTCTGGATACAGCAACCCAGGCACTACCTAGTCACCCTACCTAGACATCCATGGCTCTGTAGAGAGATGAACTTTTCATTGATTGTGGATTCGCTGTTTTTTTTTAATATTGTTTCATATTTTTGTTTGTTTATCTATTTGTATTTGTTTTCTATGTCACACTCGCAGCTGGCTGAAGGAGAATCCAGCAGGGGAAAGTTTGAGAGAAGAAAGAGGAAAGACATAACCTTGTGTTGTATCCTCTTAACGGCAGCTGTTGTTCTGATGGCGCTACGACTCTTGACTCTCTCCGCTCCCTCTAGGTGACCCCCAAATGTTCCAAGCAGGAAAGCATTTGCTATACAGTGTGAAGTCAAGTGTTTTGGTGGCCACTGGAAAATTCCTGCTTTGCTTTGTTAAGCTTTCCCAATCAATTCCGAGATTCGGGGAACGGGCAGTTCATCCAGAACCCGGGTACACTCGGAGGCGCGAGGACCCCAGCAGAACCTCCCACCTTGAGACAGGCAAGAACTACCCCGTGAGGGCTGCGTCTCATCTCTACCTGCTCCTTAAGGCAGGCCAAGAATAAAGAGTGGATGGTGGCTTCTCTTTCCCTTTGAAGGGGAAGATGTACACACTGCAAGAAGTCTCCCCGTGAGAAGGCAGAAGACATTTAGCACATGAGCTGCCTCATGGAAATCCATTTGTCAGCCCCTTAACAGGAGCCTGGGACATTTGTCTTCGCAAGCCTACCAACCCCCTTCTAGGGTATTTCTCACTAGAGAAGGTGATTATCGGGGAGCAAATGGTTCAGCCCAATTATATATGCTTAATTGATCTACATTCCAGAGGGCATATGCGTATGGGAAAGGGTTGCCAACTAATCGCAGAAGAAGAAACGGCATCTTAATTGGCTGGCTTTACATTGGGTGGTATCACAATTCGTTACAATGCCTAATAAGTTATCTATAATGCTTTTAATGAGAAACATTTAAGTCCTGCTGGAATTCTTCCAGTCAAATTAATTCTTGGGACTGGAGACAGTATTACAAGTAATGTTATCAGAATTACAATTGAGCCAGCACTAGGATGTGTCACTTAAAATAAAAGGCTCAATGGGCAAGTCCTAAAAGACCCACAATTTCCTCTGTAGACTTTATCCACGTTGCACTGGATAAGATATATGGTGTCAGTATCCATGTTCCCTGTGCTTGAGAGAGCAATGTGATCTTCCGGGCTTGAAATGCCAGCCCCGGGGCCACGTAGCAGACATCGAAAGGGACTGCACTTGGATCTGGGGCTTAGTTTTATTCAGCCTGCTATTGCCATGTTCAGTGATGCCCCCAGAAGCTACCAGAGAGGAATGTCCTTCCTCAGAGCTGCCCAGTGGTCTGCAGAGGGTCTCTCACCGTAACCTTGGCCAGCAATACTCACTCCTAGGCTGCAGAGAGAGTCCCACAAGCTAGTCTCTAGCTTCTCTGTTTTGAAGCTCATCTGCAGTTTTAGGGTCCAGCTAATTCAATCCTGTGGGCGTAGTTGATGAGGATAATCACAGGACTCATCTATGCTGGGGGTACCACAGACAGACCCAGGAATAATAAGAAACTCTGGAACTTTCCAAAGGTCCAAAGAGGTACAGCTCTGACTCCAAAGCGAAGACCCATAACCTCTCTTTGACACGGCTGCCCCTGGGCTCTCCTCGCTCTGACCCCAGCTTTGGGTTGTTCCCTGTCACCCTTGAGAATGTCCCTGGAATCCAAAGTTGCTCACACCGCCCCCCCCCTTGGACAACAGCTTCCAAGCCTTGGTGTACACCGCAGTCACTCAGGAATCTTGCTAAATGAGGCCAACTGGGCCTCGCTCCAAGGAATCTCAGTATGCAGGTCAGAGCTCAGGCCCCCGAATGTCTTCATTTCCCACACTATCCCAGATGATACTGGAGCACCTGGCCTAGACCCTGCCCCCCCCCATAAGACAAACACATCACCCTGACGGTTGCCCCCAGTTGCAGCTCTGGGGAAAGGACCTCTCCCCTTTGCCAGTCTAGACACTGAATACCGCACTATCTGCTTCTTGCATCCCTTGTGGAAAGAAGTCAAGTCCACTAGAACCAATAATAGACTTGGGGAAATGCCCAAGGTGCCTTTTTACATATCAGCAGGCCTGACACATCTCTAGGGCTGGCGGTTCGTGTCAACGCTGCGTTCCAAACCTGGAAGACATAGCACATCTTGTGACCAGGGCTCATGGGTCACAGAGAATGACACAAGCCTTAGGTGCTGGGATCTAACCGAGCAATGGGCCAGGCCAGCAACAAGCCCAGGCCCACTATGCTGCCCCTGCATGGCTTGGAAAATGCACCAAGTAGCCCAGCCCTGTTGTCCTTGGGGGGGGGGGGGAGCCGTCCCACTTCGTCTACTTGGTATTCGTGGCATCGGACGTGCAGAGGAGCCCTTAAAACTCATAGTGCGGCCCCGGTAATGGTGCAGCAATAGACGGAGCCACACTGAAGTAGAGACGAGGGCTCCTGTTAATGTTAGGTCAGCCAGACAAATACAGGTGTTTCTGAAAAACTCTATTAGGTTCTAACTTATCTCATTTCAAGACAGCTCTGAAAGTGGAGCATAAAAAGATTGAAAAGGCTCCTAACAACAGCGTCATGAATGCTGCCATGGTCAGCAGAGGGACAGAAAAGCCCAGGGCATAGCAAATAGCACTGAGCCGCAGGGCTTGGAGAGGCTGGGGGCTCGTGCTTGGGGTAGCGACTGCAGTTTCAGGACTCCCTCACACTCTAAAGACACAGCAATCCAGAGCCTCCCTCGCCAGCCTCTCAGCCCATCTGCGTGGGCTCTGTCCAACTTCAGAGAGGACAGTGTGACAGCACCCAGCTCCTCCGTGGCCTGGGAGCCTCTCACCTCTTGCCCAAGGGCTTCCTTTATGATGCTAGTGAGCCCCCATCCAGCACACACCACCCAAAGGTGCCGAGAAAGGAAAAATCCTGGTAGCAAACATTTGGCCAATGGAAGCTAGGAACCAGTAGGAAAATTCCTCCTCCTCCTCCTCCTCCTCCTCACCCCACAGCCTGGGTAAAGCTTCTGGAGACAGGGTCCTACAGAGAGTCATCGGTCACACTTGGAGCTGGCCAGCTCCGGGGCACATTCCCACATGGCCACATGGCTGTCTCTCTTTGCCTGCCTTGCTCCTCTTCTTCTTCTTCGGTGATGGAATTGTCTTCCCTGATCCCCCGTGAACGGATAAGCCCTCCACTTTATGGGGTGCCCTGCTAAGTCAGAGACTGAAGGCCAACTTCCTAAATTCCATTACCTGAATCTTGCATTTTTTGCTCTAGCTGCTGATAGGTGAGACCGTGTTGGGTCGGTTGATATAACATCACTTCTGCAGATATAAGTCGAAGTGTTCTCCTCTCTAAAGCAACAGCAGAATGTTCAGTGCTAGCCTGGGGCAGGAGGCAAGCACCTGTGTTTAAGAAAGGGGACTAGGGCACCAACGGAGTACTGAGTGGTAGAGCACTTGCCTAGCAGGTGTGAGGACCTGGGTTCCATCCCAGTACTGTGATCAAACGAACAAAAAAGGACCAGCCCCTGAGCTCGGCTCAGTGGTAGGACCTGCATGCCGCATCTTACTCTGCTTCTCTGTTGGAATTTTAATTTTATTTTATTTTTGCCGTACTGGGGATTGAACTCGGGGCATTCTACCTCCGAGCTATACCCCCAGCCCTATTTTTTTATTATTTATTTTGAAACAGTGCCTCACTAGGTAGCTTAGGCTGGCCGTGAACCTGGATCCTCCAGTCTCAGCCTCCCAAATGCTGTGATTACAAGCGTGTACCACCACGTTCAGCTTGTTGGAATTGTCATCCATCTTGACAAGAATCGTGGTCCTCAGGGATGTGGATATCATCAGTGGGAAGAGAGGCTGGCTCTGGGAATGAAGGGACCACTTTTCAATCTTGGCTTCACCAGCTTCTGTGTGTAACCTTAGGCATACCATGTAACTCCTGTAAGCCTTGGTTTTTCTCATCTGCAAGATGCACACTCTCACAGGGTTATGATGTATGTATACAACAAATAATCAAAGATAACCCCCGGGCCTCACCTATCACAGTGCCTAAGTTACAGTAAAACAGCCCAAAATCAGGATGATTTTTATTGTTACTCTTGCTGTGTGGTGCACCTCACTTTCATGTACCAAACAAGCTAAGGATGAAATTGTTAAGTATGGTCAATAGGCAGAGATTAACAAGGCTTTCTTCTCTTTGGAAAAACTGAAAAATCACACGTAGAGAGCGAGGCTGTTTTAAGGCAACATTCAGGAAAACCCTGGGTCCTCCTTTGCTGGCATCAAATGCAAGGCCCTATGCTGGGTGCACTTGAACACACCTGCAATTCTAGTACTTGGGAGGCTGAGGCAGGAGGATCACAGGTTTAAGGCCAGCACACAGTAACTTAGCAAAACCCCGCTTCAAAATAAAAAAATAATAAAACAAAGTTATGGTGTGTAGCTCAGAGGTTCAACCTTGGGTTCAACCCCCAGTACCACCAAAAAAAATATGCAGTCATGCATTACATGGATGCATCATCATTTATTAAGCCCAGAACTCATCTCTGTGATAAGGACGATTTCCTATATCTACACTACTATGGTAGCCACTAACTACACATGGCTATTTGAGCCCTTAAAATACCTTCATGTGGTTGAGAAACTGAGCTTTTCACTTCCTTTGATTAAATGAAATTTAAACATAGTCCCGGGTGCCTAGTGGCTAACTATATGAGTACAATGCCACAAGCCCCCTCACTGAAGGGCATGCGCTTGCGTGCCCACTTTCTCCATGAGACATTCTGACGTGGCGCACATCCACACGTGTGCGTATCTGAGCGCTGGCTCATTATCCCCTAATTGCGATTTCCCCCCAATACTTGGTGTTCTCTACTGATCACAAGCCAGCTTCCTACAATCTGCACACAGAGATCTGTGAAAATGAAACCCAGCTGAGTCTGTCCACGTGGAAACTAGCCTCACGGCATTGAGCTTCCTGTATGCACTTAGCACCCTCACTGGAGTTACACGGTCACCCTGCAGCAGCCTGACAGGCGAGAACCTTCTAGAAAGCGCTAATGCTGCTAGCCAGACTTTCACGGAGGAGGCACCTACACTAACCCTCCACTTGGGGAGGAGGGTCTGCTGGCTGCCTGGCGTGAGAAGGAGCAGGCAGCCACCTCTTTACTTGGCAGTTGCAATAATGTGTCACTAATAGCGCTCCTATTAAAACATGACATGCAATATTTCAGTCCCTTTCTTAATGTCTCTCAATTCCCCATTCCTGCTTTTCTGCCCATCCCCAGAAAAGCATCCACAAGGATTTGGCTGCACTTGGTGGTCATTGGGCTGGGATCAGAGCTAATCCACTGCCCTGGAGGTTGTGTGTACCTCCAGGACTAGCTCCCACCGCAGCCCGGAGAGGGGAGAGCTGAACGCCGGGCCCATCAGGTCAACAGGACATGCAAGTGCTGGGGGGGAGGGAGGGAGGAGAGAAGCAAAGGAAATGGATGGCTGTCTCCCTTCAGCATGAGTGAAACACCACTCCAGCCCCTGAGCACGCTCACTCCCCCTCTTCAAAGCCGCTTTCCTTCCCAGAGATGCAGCCCGCATTGGAGAAGCCACTGCTGCTTGCCTAGGAGGGAAGAAGCTGAAGTGTGATATTGATTGGCTTTTGTGCTTTTGTGTGTGTGTGTGTTTGTGTGTGTGTGTGTGTGTTTTGTTTTGTTTTTGTTGTTTTGCAGTACTAGGGATTGAACTCAGGGGCATTCTACCCCCAAGCTATAGCCCCAGTCCTACTTTTGATTCTTTCTTTCTTTATTTATTTATTTGCAACACTGGGGATTGAACTCAGGGGCATTCTACCTCTGAGCTATACCCCCAGTCCTATTTTTTATTCTTTATTTTGAAACTGAGTCTCACTAAGTTGCGGAGTGCCTCACTAGGTAGCTGAGGCTGGCCCCGAACCCAGATCCTCCAGTCTCAGCCTCCCAAATGCTGGGATTACAAGCGTGCGCCACCACACCCAGCTTGATTCTTTATTTTGAAACAGGATTTCACTAAGTTGCAGAGAGTCTCACTAAGCAGCTGAGGCTGACCTCGAACTCAGATCCTCTGGTCTCAGCCTCCCAAGTATTGGGATTACAAGTGTGTGCCACCACGCCGGGCTCTTATGACTTCTTCAATAAACTTAAAAGATTTTTTTAATCTTAATGAGCATTAAATTCTAACCAGTTACATCCTTCCAAAGGCTCTTTACTGGCTCATCTACATATATATTTTGCTTTTATTGCCAGAACAAAATCAAAGCATCAACAGACCTCTAAGTAAAAGAAGAGGGGAAGAAATCCCCTATAATGCTGAAAGGCCTATAAATCAAACTGTTTTCATTTTTTTTCTGTGCCTCCCTTTTTGTCTTTGTGCGTGTGTATACATAATTTATGTCTGTAGCAGCCCCATGTCTTTGGATCCAGGCAGGCAGTGAATAGGATTAACCATGAGTCAACCTTCTAGCGGATCTTCTGGGCCCGAGGTCCTCTTCTTTCTCAGCCTTTGCCCCTGGCCCCTGAGCATTTCTGTCTTGCCAAGACTTGCTCTGAATTCAATCCCCAGGCCCTGTTGGAGCTTCCCTGCGTTGACTGACTTGTGCCAACTGCTTCTCTCTCTCGGGTTTCCCCAGCCCCTGGCAGGCCTAGTGATGCCCATACTGGGTGCCTTCAGCTGGTGGCTCTTAAGATTGGCAGTTCCTCTGCAGTAGTTGGTTATTAGATCTTTTTAAATATTACCCCGACCATGACCATGGTGGTACTGGGGATTCAACCCAGGGACATTCTACCTCTGAGCTATACCCTCGGTCCTTTTAAAATTTGTTTTGTTTTGTTTTGAAAGTATCACTAGGTTGCTGAGAGTCTCACTGAGTCCCTGAAGCTGGGTGCAAACCTGTGATCCTCCTGTCTGTGCCACCAAGCCCAGCTTAACTTGCTTTTGATACCCAGTTTCTGGGCTCCCACGATTGGTGGCTTTACTTGTGTCTGCCTAGTCTCTGGTTAACTTTGGGTTCCTAATCCTAGGCAAACCAATGTTTCTACTGTTTCTACTGTTGAGCTATTTTCCACAATTTCCATATTTAATTCATTGAGTTTCCCTGTCTCCTGTGATTTCTAGGTTACCTTTTTATTCCCTTCCTTTTTCTTAGCAGCTTTCCCTGAAATCCAAATCCTCAGCCAAGCTAGTTGCAACCTAAAAAATAAATACAATTTTACTTTCTGTTTGTTTTTTTAAATCAACATTGTTTTGTTTTCCCCAGTGCTCCTAGATGAACTTTGCAATTGTAGTTTTGGATTCTACTCCAAGAATGTCCCATCTGACCCCAAAGGCAACGGATAGACATTCAGAATTACCCAGGATTTGTCAGAACATTCTCATGATTCTCAAAGTACCTCTTAACTCTCCATTCTATTTACCAGGGCTTTGCAGAGACCCTGGCCCCTGGTGGGCTCTTGTGGACATGGGATTATTTCTTTAGGGAAAAGTCTCAAGAGGAGAACTATAGTTGTTCATGCATATGGTCTTTACATGTTTTTTTTTTTTTTTTTTTTTTTTTTTTTTTGTGGTACTGGGGATTGAACTCAGGGGCATTCTACCTCCGAGCTATACCCCCAGCCCTATTTTTTATTCTTTATTTTGAAACCAGGTCTCACTCAGTTGCGGAGTGCCTCACTAGGTAGCTGAGGCTGGCCACGAACCCGGATCCTCTGGTCTCAGCCTCCCAAATGCTGGGATTACAAGCGTGCGCCACCACGCCCGGCATGGTCTTTACATGTTTGCCCCAATAACTATGCACTCTTTCCTGTTGTTCAGAGTTTCACATTATTTTTCATGCCAATTTCCACTTAGGAGTGGACCACACACAGCCATCTCCCACAACTGCACACAAAATCACACAGCACCCTGTGCTTCTGAGGCCTTGCTTCTGACATCCCATGCTTGGTGACTTATGCTGATTATGACTTATGCTTATTCATCATACCTGCTTATTAATTACCTGTTTCTACTGTTGAGCTATTTTCCACAAGATTGATAGTGAATATTCTAGAGCTATACAAAGGGACTAGGGTCAAATACAGAACTGATGCTGTTTTCATGCTGAACTCAGGTCATGCAGAATCTGAAGAAGTTATAACGAGCCTTGGAAGCCATTAGAAACATACATATTTTCTTTCCTTCTGGCATCATTTTTCTATAAAGTGGCTGTCAAAATACCTACCATAGCTCCCTGGTGACTTTCTGTTCACAGTTGCTTTAAACCAACCCATCCTGGGAGTATGACTGAAAGGAGGTTAGAGACACCAAGCACAAAACAACGGAATTCTCTGAGAATTGTGTCAGAAAGGTATAAGAGAATCCAGTGCCTTGGAAACATTCTTTGTAGCTCATTTATCTGCATATCAAATATATAATCAAAGTAGAATATGGAATCTTCACCACACATTAAACAAAGAAAAATTGTGTATTTTATCCCACAGTGCTTTCTTTTGTTGGGTATTTAATTTGTACCAGGCACTGGGAATAGAAAAGGAGACAAAACACACTGAGAATTCACCCAAGAGGAGAGGGATACCCACGGCAAGCCATCAGGGTGTCCACCGTGTGCTAGGCATGATGCTAATTTGGTCAAGTGTAATGAAACCATCACAATACCCTTTGTGATCAGTAATATTTTACATAGATGCTGAAACTGAGATATGGCAAGGTTAAATAATTTGCTCAGGTTCACACACCTAGTAATCAGCAAAGGTAGAATATAGAGCCAAGGAACCTGACTCCAATCCTAACCACTGAGCTGTACTCTCATTTAAGACAGGGATAGAGAAAAGTATATTAAAATACAACTCAGATGGGATTTATCCCAATTATGCATGACTTGTTCAATATTCAAGAATCAAATAGTGTAACCCATCACATAAACAGTCTGAAGAACAAAAATCGCGTGATTTTACAAAAGATGCAGAAGAGAAATGCCTGATAAAATCCAATAGTGATTGATGAAAACAATTCTTAGCAAGCTAGGAATAGAGGAAATTTCCTCAACTTGATAAAGAACATCTACAAAAAACCCACAGTTAACATTATTCTTAATGGCAAGAAACTAGCTTTCTAGCTAAGATCCAAAGACAAAGATATCCCCTCTCAATACTCCTTTTCAACATAGTACTAGAAGTTCTAGATAATGCATTAAGAAGAAATAAAAAGTAAAGTAATTTGGAAAAAAGAAATACAACTATCTTAGTTTGCAGATGACATGATTATACAGAAAATCTAATGGAATCAACAAAGGAAAATTCTGAAGCTAATAAGCAATTATTCCAAGGCTGTAAGATACAAATCTAATATGCAAAAGACAACTACTTTCATATATACCAGCAATGAACAAGCAGAACTGGAAATAAAATACACATAATATTACTAACATCAGTCCCCTCAAAATGAAATACCTAGTTATAAATCTAATAAGATACACACAAGATCTGATTGAGGAAAACTACTAAATTCTAATGAAAGAGCTCAAAGAACAAAGTAAATGGGGAGATATTCCATGTTCATGGATAGGAAGATTCAATATGGCCAAGAAATCTACTCTCTCCAATTTGCTCTATAGATTTGACACAATATTGATCAAAATTCCAGCAAGTTATTTTGTGGATACAAACAAACTAATTCTAAAGTCTATTTGGAAACATAAAAAAGAAAAACTCAGAATAGCTGTCATGTTATTGAAGAAAGACAAAGTTAGAGGACAGATACCATGCAACCACAAGATTTACCAAAAGCCTAGAGTAAGCAAGACAAGGAGGGGATGATAGAAGAACAGGCAAGAAGATCAGTGGAGCAGAGCAGAGGGCCCTGTGCTCATAACACAGTCAATAGATATTTGACAAAGGAGCACAGCTAATATAATGCAGCAAGCCCCTTTCAACATATGCTGCTGGAACAACTGTAAACCTACATGGAAAAAAAAAAAAAAAGACACCAACTTTACATCCTTCACAAAACTCAACTGAGAATAATCATGGACCTCGATGTAAAACACCATTACAGTATGAAACTCCTGGAAAGCAGCACAGGAGATGACCTTTGGGATGGCAATGACTCTTCAGATACAACACTAAAGGCATAATTCATGAAGGAAAGACTTGATAAGTCTGGACTTGATTAAAATTAAGAATGTCTGAACTGCGAAAGTCACTGTCTAGAGAATAGAGAGACATACCACAGACTGAGATAAAATATTGGCAAAAAAAAAGTGTCTGACAAAGGACCATTATTCAAAATATGCAGAGAATTCTTAAAACCCAACAACTAGAAAAATAACAACCCAATCACAAAAGGGGAAGACGATCTGAATAAACATCTCCCCAAAGAGGATATACAGATGACAGATTAGCACATGAAAAGGCATTCCACATCATATACATAGGGGGTAGCAAACTAAAACAAGACACCCTGTACATCAATCCAAATCCAAGACACTAACACCACCGAATGCTGGCGCAGATATGGAATAACAAAAACTTATTGCTGATTTTATTGCAAAATGGTAAACTCACTCTGGAAGACCATTTGGCAGTCTCTTACAAAACTATACATACTTTTACTATAATATCCAACAGTTGTGTTCCTTGATATTTAGCCAAATGAGTTGAAGATGTATGTTCACACACACACTCTCTCTCTCTCTCTCTCTCTCTCTCTCTCTCTCTCTCTCTCTCTGCATAGAAATGTTTAGAGCAGTTTTATTCATAATTGCTAAAATTTGGAAGTAATGAAGATGCCCCTCAGTAAGTGAATGGATAAAAAAAAAAAAACTGTGGACCCTACAGACAATGGGATGCTATTCAGTACTAAAGGGAAATGAGTTATCAAGCCATGAAGAGACATGGCGAAAACTTAAACGCACATTACCAACTGCCACATTTTGCATGATTCCAACTACAGGACTAGCTGGAAAGGGCAAACTATGGAGACAGAAAAAGATCAGTAGTTGTCAGAGGTACAAGGGCAGAATGGTTAAATAGGCAGAGCACAGGGGAATTTTAGGACAGCAGCCCTGTTGCGTATGATACTATCTGAATATACATTTGTCCAAACTCATAGGTGTACAGCACCAAGTGTGAACCCTACTATAAACTATGGTCTTTGAGTGACATGATGTGTAAAGGCAGGCTCATCAGCTGTAACAAATGTCCCATCTGGTAACCAGATTTGATTGTGGCAGAGTGGGTATTTAGGAAATTTCTGTACCTTCCACTCAACTTTGCTATAAACCTAAAATTTCTTTTAAAGTAAGGTCTATATAAGAATGAGGGAAAAAATACAACTTGGTACAAATGCATCTTCCTCTCTAACCTCTCTTCTCATCACCATCATCAACACACACGTACACACACGCACACATATGCAAAAACTGTTCCAATGCAACCAGGTGCAGCCCTGCCTCTCTGTAGCCATGAGCTGCCTGTCACTCTCTCTCCACCCCGTGCCTTCAACCACTGATGTCTCTGCTTGGATCCCCTCCCCCACCAGCTTTGACTAGCTCCAGCCTGGTCCAAGCTCAGCTCAGATGTCATCTTCCCACTGCTTAACCCAGCTCAGCCAGATGTCCTTTCTTCTGCATTCCCAAATCAAAACAAGAGCTCATCCTACTGGCCAAGAACTTGGTGTTCTACATGTTAACTTTGCTTAATTCTCTATCTCTCCCATTACCTTGAGATAGACCAGGGTTTAAGGGTGCGCCTCCGTGCCCCCCAACTTCATAGACCAGAGTCTGACATAAAGCAACTACCCAATGAATGCCAGCTAAAATATATAACACTGAAATAGTGAGCTGGTACTGAAGGCATCCTGTTTCCACAACTTCTCATCTAAGCAACGCTGACTGTGGCCAGCTTCAGTTTCCCCATGGTTAAAATGGAAACTAGGGTACCATGTGCTTGTACGATTCTTTTACACTAACCTCAATAGGACAAATGCACAGATAAAGGTAGATTTAAAAATGGAAAATAACAATCATAATAGCAATGCCTATTTCGTTGGGTTGCTGAATGAGGACTGAATGAGTTAATATATGTAAAATTAAGTATATAAGCAAGGAAAAAAATAGATTGTGGAGGAGGTGAGCTCCTGCAGGCTTCTTCCAAATTGCTTTGGCTTCCTCTGCTGCACACAGCAACAGATGATGTCACACCGCTTGGCCCTCCCCGGCCCCCAGTGGCTTCCCATCACTCTCAGAATAACTAGCACGCCCTCCCCTTGTTGCCTAAATCTGCCTCCCTGACCTCATCTCCTGCTCTTGGTCCAGCTACTGTGGCTGCCTGGCTATTTATTGCTGCAGGACTTGAACTTTGCTTCCTGCTCTTCCTGGCATGCTCTTTCGCCCACAGACCCACACAGCTCAGGCAGGTCTCTCCAGGATTCTCCCCTTAGCTCCCCTCCCTCTCCCCGCTGACAGGGGCATCCTCACTGAACTTTATCCCTTCATGAAGCCTTATTTTTTTTTTCTTTTTCTCTTTCTTCTTTTTTTTTTTTTTTGTGTGTGTGTGTGTGTGTGTGTGTGTGTGTGTGTGTGTGTGTGTGTGTTACTGGGGATTGAACCCAGGGTCATTTTACCTCCAAGCTACACTGCCAGTCCTATTTTTATTCTTTATTTTGAAACAGGGTCTCACTAAGTTGCAGAGGGCCTCACTAAGTAGCTGAGGCTGGCTGCAAACCAGGATCCTCCGGGCTCAGCCTCCCAAGTATTAGGATTACAAGCGTGTGCCACCATTCCTGGCATGGAGCCTTATTTTCATCGCAGCACTTATTACTAAAGGAGTCTCCGTTATTGGTTGCCGCTTCCTACAGAATGAACTCTCCATGAAGGCAGGGACTTGGTCGTATCCACTGCTGAGATCTATATTTGGTACGCAGCGGGCATCCAACAAAGGTGTTGAATAAGTGAAGGAATGCATGCCAGGACAACCCCCCCCCACACACACACACACATACAGTGAGAATGGATGGGGAAGAATCTTGGGCTTTGGACTCCTTCTCCAATTCTGAAAGCTTACATTGTACCAGAAGCTAAGAAAACAACTAAGAGCTTGAGATCTGGGACTGCCTCTTCCATTGATCATTAGCTGCATGGCTAGGTGGGGGTGCTCAGCAAGCTCCCCTTCATGACAGGAACAATCACAGCAGCCACCTCAATATGGTATGAGGAACAAATACGAGGAAAACTTAGCACGTGGCCAGGCACAAGCATCGGGCCCCTGTTTAATGTAGTCTAAGGACTTCTTCTCATCCCTTTGCACTCCCATCCAGAACGTACAAGAGCCTCAATCAAATCCATGCTCCCTCTTCACCCACAGCCCCTTCCCCGGAGGGCATCTGTCCCTGAATAAAGGTTGTCAAACATTTTAAACATTATTAAATTGTCCAGTAAATGGGAATGCCCAAAGCTGAGAGCCAGTCAATCAAGATTATTCCAGAGCTTCAAAAAGACAGAAGGAAACCATTATTAGGTTTAAGAATATTGTGTTCCTCTCCCACACAGCCTTTATCTAAATCTTCATTTAATTGGCAGCCTTCAGCACTGTCAGAATTGCATTCTGAGAACCCGGAGAAGTTTTCAAACATTCACGCGACGTTACATACTTGGCTCAAAACTACTCAAGGGGAAAGAATGATCCTCTCTGGGAGAGATTCCGGGGCATGCAGGATCACTGACACACCAAGGGCAGGGAAACTGACCTCAAATCAAATAAGAAACCCACACCACCACATCGACTCAAGCCCAGCACACCATCTGGAGGCATAAGGCACAGGGAATCAGACCCGCCATCTCCCGAGAATCTGCAGGCAGCTCCTAGAGGGTGAGAACTGGTCCCTTCTGTGTCCTCAGAACCTCCCACTGCCTGGTGAATATCATAGTCAGGACAGAGATGTTTCTGGAATGACTAATGGGGATCTTTGTAGCTCTAGATAATAAAGAGAATCAGCTCTCAGGCCCAGGTGGTTCTGATGAGAGCCCGGGCTGGAAGAAGCCTTCTGATGTTCCCCTGTCCCTCCTGCCAGCTCTCCTCGGGTGTGCTCTATCTCCTGATCTCCATGGCGTCTGCCCCCTCGGCTCCCCTTCAAGAGCCTTGAAGGCCACCTTCAGCCTTCCTGTCTGGGGCTGTTGCAAAGGTCTCCTGATGTCTCCCAATTGTCTGATGACTGCCAATTGTTGGGGGACCTGGACATGGTGGTATCTTGCTGCTGCTAAGAAATGCTCAGTAGCTCATGTTGCCTTTGGGCAAAGTCCAAGGCCCTGGATCTAATGCTCCTGATCTGCAGCTCTGTGAGCTGGTCCAGCCTCCTCCTCTGCTGCCCCTCCCATCCAGATGCACACAGAGCCTCAGTCAAGGCTGTGGCACCTCCCACCCCACACCCTGCGCCTGGAGCTCCAGTCAGCAGTCAGAGTGGCTGCCCACAGCTCCCAAGAGCCTCCCTCCACACCATGCCCCTCTTCCTGCCGCAGGCTGTGTGCAGACACACCTGGTCCCATTTTCTGACTGCCTAATTCCTCTAGACCCCTTGGGGCCCCGTTTAAACTCCAGCCTTCTTCAACCTCCCTCTGTGTTCTCTCCCTGGTCTCTCCTGGGCTCCCAAAGTACCGAAGGCCGAGCTCACTTGCTCTGTTTTCCATTTGAATTTCACTAAGACCCTCTAGAAAGTGTGCAAAGTCCCATGCACACACAGCTTGGTGTTCTCTATCAGGTGTCATGTAACCAGCATTGAGATTTAAAAAAAAAAAAAAAAACTCAGATCCCCAGAAGCCCCTGCCCCATGCCTTCCCATGAGCACCTGGGAGAACCAAAGCTCAACACCAAACCATTACATCCCATTCCACTGTCTGGACAATGTTGGTTGCCTTGTCTGTTTCTTCTTCCAAATTATAAGATCCTGGTGTCGGAGACCGTGATTTGAACACTTCTTTATCCCCAGCTTCTACTATAGAGCTGGCACATGAACGAATGAATAAGTTAATGAATGTGAAGGTAAATAATATACGCCCTTCATCTGTATAATGTTTTTTGTTTGTTTTGTGGTACTGGGTATTGAACCCAGGGGATTCTACCTCTGAGATACAATTAACTCACAGCCCTATTTTGTTTTGTATTTTGAAAAACAAAACAAAACAACTCGCTATATTTTGGGAGAGCCTTACTAAGTTGCTGAGGCTGGCCTCCAACCTATGATCCTCCTATCTCAGCCTTCCAAGTACTGGGATTGCAGGCAGGCACCACCATGCCTGGTTTGTACAATATTTTTTTTTCTTCTCCTCAATGCTTTTCTAAATGAGCTTCTTTCTCTCATTTGGAACCCACAATCTTGGAGAGATTCTGGGATTCCCATCAAAAATCCTTTAGAGATTGTCAAAAATAAAAAATAAAGTCTTGCAGGTCATCTGTTTTAATCAGGAAAAAAATAAAAAACAGAATTCTAGGTAAAACAGGTCAGTTAGATGGGTTTGACAGGCAGCCTCGGCAGCAACTGCCGCTTCTTCCTGGGCTGGTTCATTTTCTGAGATGTGATTTTTTAAATGAGGAATAGGATCACAGGTCAACTTCACCCCCAGCGTGCAAGCTAAGTCTAGGCTGTAATCACAGCACAGAGAGGACTTCAGAGGCTCCTATGCGCAGTGACAGAAACCACCTGTCTATCTTCAAGCCAGATGAATGACTTCCTGAGGCCATCAATCAGGAAGGGAGACGTAGAAAGAGCAGCTGATCCTTATTTAACCAAGCTCCTCTCCTCTTGTCCTGAACAAACACACAGGCACCATCCTGGCCCAGGTGAGTCAGAAGCTTGACAACTGCTGGGGGCCTGCTATTTCCAGTAACTCCCCAGAGCCCGGGGTCATTGGTGACAGCCCATGAAGTCAGACCGGTAGTGATTTCCAATGCAGAAGACTCTCTGGGGAAATGGAGCCCCAACTCCACACCGCGATGGCCCCTTCCCAGAACCCAGTCTTGTACAGCCAAGACCTCCTTGGAAAGGGCCAGCGACCTTAGCTTGTCCCAAGGACTGTGCTTTTAGGATTGTGACCAGCAAAAACAGGCTAACCCAACAAAGTGTCACTTTCTAACCAAAAGTCGAAACTCGTGGCCTTGAAGATGAGAGTCCCCAGATTGTTCTTCTGATTGGGTGTTCCTCTGATTGGTCCTTCCTGACTTCTGGATCATGTCTCGTCTTCCCCCCTGCTCCTCCGTGGGTTGAGCCAGCCAGGCTCACATTTCTAGCAGACTGCCCAACTGTCAACATCAATAACCCATCCTAAATCCTAAGGCTCAAAGGCAGAGTCGCCTTCCCGCTGTCCCTACTGGAAAATCACTTGGTGTTGCTTCTCCTGTTGAGAGTGTGGCTGTGCAGAAACGGTTAGCTCAGAGAAGACCTGAAGAGCAGACTGGAGAAGAGTGTGCTTAGCTCTTCTCCCTATAACCACCTGTGGGCTTCGTTCCAATGGCTCCCTGGGCTGGAGTTTCATCATCCCTAAACAAATTCCTCCTGGTGGAGCTACTACAATGGCTGAAAGAATGCACAGCAAACTCTTGTCCCAGGACCTGGCCAGAAGGAATTTAATGAATATATATACAGTACCACAGGCTCTCCCAATAAACTCAAAACAACAGGAGACCCAGATTTGGATCCCGGTTCTACAAGCAATTTGCTAAAGCAGATCCATCACTGGGAGTGTTTCTTTATCTGAAAAATGCCTTCCCCACCCTAGCTTCCCAAGGATTGAGTGAGAGGGATGAAGATGCTGAACAAGAGCAGGCCTCATTAAATGTGAGCTCCTTGGCTACACAGCAAAGTTCACACCTTCAGATGCCCGAATTAGACACCATGTGTGTAAGCACTTAGCTGGGTGCCTGACACACTAATGGCGCTCAATAAATGTTGTTGTTGTTGTTGTTTTTTTTATTTTACTTAATAGAGTGCCCCAAATGAATAATTTTTAGAACAAAAAGGGTGATGGCTATGCTCAGTCTGACCATCAGAGAAAATTAAAGTCCAAATTAAAGCCCTATCCCTTGGGGAGACAGCCCCATCTCTCTCCAAGGCTGCTCCAGTCAGCAAAGGAAGGTGTCTAATGATAGTGCTATTTAGGACTCCCCTGCATCCTCCGACTGTGCTACAGGGGAAGACCAGCTGCTAAACAAGATTTATTAGCACAGAAAGAAAAAGTCCAGTCTAGTCTAGCAAAGCACATCCCAATTTCATCTGTCTTTCCCGTTTCTTTTTCTAACTTTCCAACTTAAGTCACTAACGTCCCTGCACAACTGTGCCTCCATACAGCCTAAACTAGTTCTCGTGAAAACTTGAGCTCTAGGCAGTATTTCCAGGTGCATGGATTGATTTTTCCACCACACAAAGCCAGGCCTGGGCGTGCAACTGTCCCAGTGGCTCCAGTTTCCGGAGAAGGTCTCCTTGGCAGGTTGCACCATCAGATCTCAATGTGCAAAGAAGGAGCGGGCTGAACTCAGAGGCTGTTTTCCAGAAGCCGAGGCTGGAAGGGCAGGGAGATTTGGGAGCAGAGCCGACCGGAGAGAGGTGTTAAGTTGAACCTCTTCATCCCAACAGCAGACCCTTTGGGTGCCCAGCTAATCCTGAGCCAAAATAGCCACGGTGGGGGTTGCACTCAGAAAGGCTAAGTGGCTGGGTTAATAAGGCTTTTAGGATTCCTCATGCCGAGTCCGTGGTGTGCAGGCGTCTCCAAGCATCAATTATAAGAGCATAAAACTTTCTGGAATGGAGAAAGGGCACCAAGTTCATGGTGCTTGCTGGGATTTGATGAATCTTCATCCACCCCCTCAGGGTCTCCCAAGTTCTCCACTGCCTACCTCCCCAGCCTCTCCCCAACTGCCTGGTAAACACCTCAAACTTAACATTAATGAACAACCGCTCTTTATTAACTCTTTCTTCAAAAAGGAAAGTGGGACCCGATGTGTCTCATTTCTTGCAAATTGTAAGAGAGTGAGGTTTTAGCTAAGAGAGCTACCCAATGTCTTGCATGTATCTGTTTTCTCTAAGAGAGAACCACCTTCTCTGGCACATAGCCGGGGTTCCAGTGCACTTTCTCCACGCACCTTCTGTGGGGGACCGAGCCTGAGTGTCTTGACCCATAGCTTGGGGATGTTTCCCAGGAAATGGCACTGATTGCTCCACCTAGGGTGTTAGGCACCATGTTAAGCCCGTTAACACACTCCAGGTCATCCTCCTAAAATCCCCATGAGACGAGCATTACACTATCCTTCCATTTTACAGATGCAGGATCAGAAGCAAAGAGGGTTATGGGATTCGCTTATAGTCATAAGACAATGGAATTGGATCAAACCCAGGCTTCTGGTGTCCTCCTTCTTAATAAATGTTTCCTTTCCTTTTTTCATTTTGCCCTACCCTCTTCTTCCCTCTCACATCACCCCTCTTTCCTATTGTTTCATCTATACCTTAAGGCTCATACTTATTATTAAGCTCGAATATGCCAGTCTAGCCAGTCATCCCGTAGCCCCCCTTTCCAATGTCCTGGCCCCTCAGTCCCCTGAGTCACTTAAGCCCACACCCCACTGTTTGACTAGAATGGCCTTCCCAAAGAGGACAAGTGTCCACTCTTTCTTCCTGCCAAAACTAGTGCTTTGCCTGGCTCTTTTCCTTCATTATTACCTAAGACTACGTCACTTCCTTCTTGAAATTCCCTCTTTTCTACTTTGACTTCCTCATATATTAGATTCTTTTGCTCTATCTAGTCATCAATCCACTCTTCCATCATCCATCTATACACCCATTTATCCACCCAGCAATCCTCTCACCTGTCCATCTTCCATGCAACCATCCATCCACCCACCCATCCATCGAATTCATTTAAACAATGATCTGAGCCCAGATCCTCTATGATTATGGACAAGTGGCTTTATTCTCTAAACTATCACATATGCTGTGCTTTAAACACAGCATATAAGATAATCGTTAGGTTTAAATGAGAGAACAGATGTAAGGAAACCTGGCCCGAAGCTGTGTTTAATGTATATTTGTTCCATTGCTAATTTTCTCCCACTCTGCCTTAAAAACCTGGAAATCACTTCTAGCCTTTCTCTCTCTCTCCCTTCATGTCATTTACCCCCACATCCCTAAAATCAGTATTTCTTTTCTACGCTCCCCTAGACCTTTATTAGCTCACAAACTGGATTTCTCACAGTAGGTCTTTCCTAAACCAACCACAATGTCTCCCGATTCATTTTTCTGAAATATCAAGTCACCACTATATTATTTCCTTCCCCAGAACCTCCACAACCTATTTTTAGAAGATTTTTTTTCTTCTCTTGCTTTTTCAATTTTCTTATATTTTCCATTAGAAATGTAATATGAGTACATCAATAGAGATTTGTAAACTAGTGGGAGAAAAGAAATCACTCAGACATGAACAAAACTACAGTAAGAATTTTAAGAAATTTTCTTTCAGACTCCATCCCCTTCCCCCATAAACAGAGGCTGGTTTTGTTTAGGAGGAACCCTACCATGCATACAATCTCCTGTCCGGTATTCACTCCTCACTTCTGGAATGTTCCTCGTCATTATCATCTTTACGAACATCTTCCTAATGGTTGTGTAATATTCCATTGAGTCGCTGAGCCAGTTTCCATTTGCTAGAAATTTAATCTATTTGCAGCGCATTTATCGCCAGGCACGCGGCAACCACACAATAAATGTTGGCTATTAGCACTGTTTCCGATCGGGGCTATTACACCGGGTTCATAGAAGTACTTTTGCACATCGTTTGCTATATTCAGCTCTGTTATTTTAACTTCTCATAAATTACTGGCACAAAGGGCATTACTGTGTTCATGTCCTTTGATACTGTCTGCAACAGATAGCGCCAGCTTTTCTCCCATCTCCAAGCCCACCTCTCTTGTGGCCTTTCCACAGAGGGCTGCCTCAGCTTCCAGCTATGAGAATCTACACCTCTTTACCTGCCCAGAGAGAGAGAGAGAGAGAGAGAGAGAGAGAGAGAGAGAGAGAGAGAGAGAGAGAGAACATTCTCTGAGCCCAGAACCCATCTCCAGCAGCCCAGTCATCTCAAAAACCAATGCCATCTGGGGCAGTCTGCAAATGACATCCACCCAGATTGGGTGGCACAAAGTCTGGAGGCTCACATGTCCCTCAGGAGGGATGACTCTGAGATAGACATCCTTGGATCCTAAAGGTCTCAAGGGAACAAAGTACCAAGTACCCCCATCAGTAACCAACTGAATAACAGAACCTCCATGCACCCCCTCCTTTCAGGCTCCTGTGACCACTCCACTCAGCTTCCCCCAAATTCCCTCCCCATGGAATTAACTGCTCTCAAACCCTCCTTTCAGAATCTGCCCTGGGGGGAGCTTGACCCAAGACAGTGACACTTACGATATGTTGCCAACAGCATGACATTAAGTCTTGCCTACTCACCCCCTCCTTGATAGAAAACCAACCAATTTCCATTCTGCAACACCTCAGTGTTTACACAACCAGGTGGCCTAGAATCCCCATCCCAGTGATACTAGGCAGGTACCACTCGCTTCATTTCAAAAATCTAGTAACTAAGGTGCGGAGAGATTGAGCAGCTTGCCCAGGGCCACACAACTCGCCAGTGGCAGAATTGGGATTCCAACTGCAATCTAGCCTCCCTGCAAAGTCCCGGCCTCGTAACAATCATGGTGTATGGCCAGGCACTGCCCTGTAGCAACAGTAAGAGCCTTTGGCTAAAATAGCACCAACACTATTAATAATTGTCATCTCTGTAGCTCCTGTCCAATCTCACACTGCATTTACACTTACTGTCCCCCAGAACAACCTCCTCATTGCGCCCCCAATGTGCTCTGAGGATTTCAGCCTCAGGTTGGGATTCAGGCTTCTCCCAAGCTTGTTACCCCATCCCTTCTTTCTCTAAGTTCTAACTCTACTGCCATGGACTTGATCGCCTACTCTGTTCCCCCTTCCTCTGCCTGAGCCTGTAATGGACACACCTAACTCTCCCTCTGACTCATCTGTAAGTGGGAATAAAGGCTGCCTCTTGGTGTTGAGCAAAAACATCTGGTAAAAGATATGCTTCGCCGATGGCAGGTGAGCAATGACCTTTATTTGTACCATGGCCTCGACCTCCTGTAACCTCTCCTCTTACTGCCTCCTGGGCCTTGACTGGCTTCCATTGATTTGGCCCACTTTCCACTGGCCATTTCTAGCAAGAAAGTACCAGTAAAAGTCATGTATTTTAAGCATCAGAAAGACTATCCCAAGCTGGGCGTGGTGGCGCACGCTTGTAATCCCAGCATTCAGGAGGCTTAGACCGGAGGATCTGGGTTCGCGGCCAGCCTCAGCTACCTAGTGAGGCCCTCCACAACTGAGTGAGACCCTGTTACAAAATAAAGAATAAAAAATAGGGCTGGGGGTGTAGCTCGAAGGTAGAATGCCTCTGAGTTCAATCCCCAGTACTGCAAAAAAATAAATAAATAAATAAAAATAAAGAAAAAGAAAGACTATCCCAAGTGTACAAAAAAGGCCCGGATGGTAGGTGGTGCATCTTTGGAATTTGGCTTAAGGACAACAGCCACCTGAGAATGTCTAGAAGCAGGTTCTTGGTTCGTCTCCTCATTTGCTCCTGATTACATATCTGGGACTCCCAGAAGTCACCAGTTCACTGGTCATTTTGTTGCAGTTGTTTTTGTTGACTATAGATGCAAATAATTTGTGTCTAGTAGAACAGATACCCCAAAGGCTCAGGCATGTCGCCCATTAACCAGTTTTTATCCAACTTGGCAATCTCATACTAAAATTTCTTTGTTAAATCCTTAAAATCAGGTTAGCTTTTTAAGTACGCTTTGAAATGGTCATAATTTTCTGGCTTCTCCAAAAATGAGTGAATTAAAGTTTATATTTTTCTGAGAGTGTGATATTCCCTTTTGAAAAACCATACAGGAAGCTCAGGTGTGGTGGTGTGCACCTGTAATCCCAGTACTTGGGAGGCTGAGGCAGGAGGATTCAGGTTCAAGACCAGCCTCAGCAACTCAGCAAGACTCTCAGCAACCTAGCAAGACTCTATTTCAAAGTAAAAAAAAAAAAAAATAGAAAGGCATGGGGATATAACTCAGAGACAGAACACCCCTGAGTTCAATCCCCAATGCCAGAAAGAAAAAGAAAAAAGAAAAGGAAAATCATGCATGAATATTAGCTTGCTGCTGGGCATCTTTTCACAGACCCAACTTCAGGTTCTGGCCTTCTGGTAATAACCTGATAGGTGAGAGAGAAAAGTCCCTGCTTGCATTGAGCAAGTTATAAAACTCAGCACTTGGACCATCGGCATTTGAACCATGAATTCTCAACTTCAGCATTGTGTCCACTGGGGCTGGGACAGTTCTTTCCTGGGAGGGCTGTCCTGACCATTGTAGGGTGTTGAACAGCACCCCAGCCTCTGCCTGCTAGATTTCAGTAGCAGCTTCCTCCCGCCATAGACAAACAAAAATGTCTCTAGACATTGGTAACTGTGCCCCGAGGGACACGGTCATCCTGGCTGAGAAACATTGGTGTAGAATACACATCACATGCAAACATGGGGACGGATATCAGGAGGATCTGCAGAGATTCAAAGTGGCACCTGAAGGCAAAATCTGGATGGGCTTCAAGACCCAAAGGGATTCTGATGCTCCCTCGGGCTTGCAAACCACTACAAACACAGATTTCTGGGCCTACTTCCAGATGCTCAATGCGGTAGGCCCAGGCTGGAGCATCAGTGTTTCTAATGGGCTCCCAGGTGGTGCTGGCCCTGGCCGGTGCGTCTGCCGGAGGCCCACACGCTCCAAGGTCTTGGCACCCTGGCAAGTTGGTTTGCCAGTGTGTGTCCTGGGAGTTACCTCCCTGAAACGTACCCCTTGCAAATTTCCTGGCCACCAGTGTTTTGGGAAAAGTCTTGGCCTGCAGCCTTGGGGAGCCCCTTTTTGAAACTCGAATGCACACTGAGATCTTAAGAGACGCACATTTGTTGAAAAAACAAACACCACCTGGTTGCAACTCCAGAGTCTCCCAAAATAGCTTATTAAAAAACTGATGTTTTCCAGAACCTTTATTGACTTCCCATGGAACCAGGATCTCTTCGGAACATGCTACAAAATGCTGTGTTGGAGGAGCGACCGGGGAAGGCAGAATCAGACCCTGTGCTGCTTTGTGGGGTGATCTGCTGTCACCTGGGAAGACCTCACAGATGAGGAGAAGCCCAAGAGGCTCCTTTCAACTAACACTGGAGGCCAGGACTCAGCCAGAGCCTTCCAGAAATTCTGACGCCTTCTGCCTGCGGTGCTCAGTTTCCAGCTCCTTCTCCAGCCCCACATGTAGCTGCAGCTCCAAGCTTCAGACCCAGGAAGGCAGCCACAGGCCCTCTGCTTTGCCTTTATAAAGCCCTGACCACAAACACAAACACTGTCCTGGGCCGTCCTTTCCTGGTGTTCTATGCATGACTAATGACTTTGTCTTGTCGCTGTACATGAAAACACAAAAGGAAAATACAAATAACCCACCAGTGAGCAGAGAGAGGAGTAAATTCCATGCGTGTTGGGGGCATGGAGGTCCCTGATTTAGAAAGCGCTGAGTGTCAGATGCTGGGATCAAGACCTTACATCTTAGATTACCTTCTCTAAGATCTATTTCCAAGTTATTGGATTCTTCAACTGAACCAGCCAGGGAGGCCAAACCTTCAGGTTGATTTGGGGAATCCTAAATCCTTCCAGAATTTGCTTTGAGTTAAACACAGTGACAATTAGCCTGCCAGCTAAGTTTGCATTCTCTCTCTCTTCCCTCCGTCTCCTCTTTTGATCCTCCTCCCTCCCTCCCCCTTCCTCCTCTCTCTTTCTCTTTCCCTCCCTCCAGTCTCTCTGGCTCCTTCCTCTCTCTCTCTCTCCCCCTCTCCCCTCTCCCTTGCTCTTTCCCCTCCCCTGTCTCTCTCTCCCAAGTCAGCTACACTAACATACCTCCTTTTTCTACAGCCTCTGGGTTTACTGCCAGCATCCTACACCAGAGATGCCGGGGCCAGATGGAAATAAAAACCAGTGAGACAAAGATTGCTCTTAGTCAGCAAAGCAGAAGTGGAGAATCACAGCTTCATTTCTAATGGGCCAAAGCTACCTGCAGCTCTGGACTACGCTGGCTGCTTTTCATTGATGAAGCAAACTTACGAGTCAGTGTGGTTAGTGAGAGTGGGATTCCCGCCTCAGGCTGCCTGGGTCTACGTCTTGGCAGCGCCTCTTGCCAACCCCATTTCTCAATATCTTCCGTGCCTCAGGTTTCTGGTCTCTATTCTTATAGGGAGGGGGTGGACAATAGGACCCTTTTATGGAGCAGCTATGCCCATGGACATGAAATAGCACCATTCATGGTGAACACCTGTCAGAAGGGGCGGGGGTGTGTGCTCAGGGATGGAGTATTCATGCAGGAACCCTGAGCTTGGACCGTCCTGCCCAAGGGTCACTGCTTTCTGCTATTGAATAACAGGCACAGTTAACATAATAATAAAAAGCTCACCCTGTTAAACTATACAAAGCAGAGTTGTGTCACCATCGCTACTACCAAGTTCTAGAACATTTTCATCAGCCCCAAAGAAATCACACCCCTATCCATTGGCAGTCCCTCCTTCCCAGCTCTCTGTCTCTAGGGATTTGCCTGTTTGGGAAGGTTCATTCCATTTTGCAGAATCATGCAGAATGTGACCTTTTTCTTCTGGAACCACCTGAGTTTATCTCGGCCCCAGAGCTCCAAAACTGTGTGACCTATCTCAGGTCCCCTGGAGTTTCCCCATCTGTGAAAGGAAATTAGAATCATGGCAGAGACCCCCTAGAATCATTACGAGGACTACGGGTGCTAATTAACACATCAAATTTTTGAGCTAGGGCCTTACTGATCGTCCCTACTCCACCGAAGGCAGCCACTGTCAGGACTGCTGTTGCTATAATTTTGCAGTTTCCCCTGCCCTGAAGCATCTGACTGGTAGTGAGAATCCAAAGAAGGGTAGAACACAAACATGATAGAGAAAATAGTTCTTGCCCTCTTCAGTGCACAGCCTGGCAGGGAATGTATGATTAGAAATGAGTACAATGAAGTTTTATCATATGCAGACTTAACTGATGTAAATCCAACTCTTCCACCAAAAAAAAAAAGTGAAGGGAAAAGAACAATGTAAATACTGCAATTAAATGCTGTAAAATTACATCTTACATACATCCTTTATTATGCACTGCACATTACTGCATGCATTATACATTTTTTTTTTTCATATTGATTGCAGCACGGAGTTGCATACACAAAACCACACATACTGCACTTTAATGGGCAACTTGAAAGATCTCAAGGTTAATGACAACTCTGTGTTTGCCTTAAACCCTGACTTTATAACCCAACTTTTGAGTAAAATTCAATTCCATTGTGTATCAACAATAATGCAGAATTATTCCAGATGAATTAGATCAATGATAACACGGAATCATTCCAGATGGATTAAATTAAGCAAGCAGCAGCCCGCTGGATTGAGTGTGAGGCAACAATTGACTCCAGTGTGGTGGGCACCCATTTGCCGAGCACCATCTATGCTCCAGATCAGAGTCTCTGTTTCAAAAGAAACCACATGAGGGTGGTCATAAGGGGTCAGTGAGCAGCAAAATGAAACTGAAGACACGTAGGAAAGTTATCTGTCACCCTCCCCACCGGCAGGACAGGCAAAAGCTGAGCCCTCCCACCCCCTGCTAACTTCAGCATTCCACTTGGCAGACGTCATCGGTCTACCTGTGCATTTCTCTTGATTATCTCTTCCCATCCAGTACACAAGCTCACCACCAGGCAGCCGCTTGGTCTGTGTCATTTGCTTCTGTATCCCCAGTACCGAGGCAAGCGTAAGGTACCCAGTGGGTGCTCAGTGATATTTGTTGACCAATGAGCGAATGAGGGTAATTGTTCCGATGCCCCACTTTTCTTCCACCTGCAGTCCATTCCTCTGACCTCAAAGCTCTTGGTTGGTAAGTGTTCAAAAGTAGTAGGAATACATTGCATGTCAATCATGAGACCCTAAGGTAGCATGCCAGGGCTTTGGCATACTGGTATCATCTAATGGAAAAGTGAGTAGGTGCAGGTGGGTGTTTAGACAAAATAAGGTTAAAAACCTCACCACCACCACCACAACCCTTTCTGTTATTGCTAGCGCTACTATGGAAGTTTCCAGTAACACATAACAGTGGCAAAGGGAGTCTCAGCTACTCATCTCCAGGGCATACAAGCACCTGCCGTGCCTCTCCGTGTTTCTGCTCAGTACCACTCCAAAACCATGGTGACTTCTCCAAAACATCAGAGGCTCAGCAAGGAGACACAGGGAGGTAAGGGTAGCAGGTGTCACCTCAGAACAATGGAAGAGAGACATGGAGTGTAGATGTCTGTGCCATCTGTCCCACAGAGGGATCATTCTGAAATGAGTGCTTTACAGTTCTGTTGGGCCAGCAACAATGGCCCCAGTTTCCTATTATAGATGACACATTCTTTTTTATGTATGTATGGTACTAGGGATTGAACACAAGGGCAAGCTACCTCCAACCTATGTCCCTAAGCCTTTTATTGATTGATTTTTTGAAACAGGGTCTTGCTAGGTTGCTGAGAGTCTTACTATATTGCTGAGACTGGCCTCCAACCTATGATCCTCCTGTGTCAGTCTCCCAAGTACTAAGATCATAGGCGTGCACCACCACATCCGGCTCAATGACACAGTCTCTATTGGCTTCCTTTCATTCTTGTCTCTCTCTCTCCTTCTGTCTCTTCACTTCTTGGCACTGGGAATATCTCCCAAGTTAGACCCTGCACCCAAGCTATATCTCCAACACATTTCAGAGGAACTCAACCCAGGATGCAGTGTTTAATACCAAGGTACTTTTGCATAGCAAGAAAGCCTTAAAGAACTAGTCTGGATAATTACTATAAAAGCTAAATTAGTACATTTTCTAGAGCTGGTCTGAAAATGACGTTCCATAGTTCCAAACAACAGCCTTACTTTGAAGTTGTTGCAAATGATCCAATGATATAGAACCCTTAAGAAATACAATTCTCATGGCAACAAAAGCCAAAGAAAAAGTCTGGTCTCCTTCCCTGGCCTCTGCCCTATGCCTGCTTTGCTCTACTTTCACCAACAGGTGAGGCACCTAATGGTTTAGATCAGGATCAGAAAACCACAGTCCAAGGGCCAAATCTAACTCTGACTGTTTCTGTAAATAAAGATTTTATTGGAACACAGCATATTTGTTTACATATATTTACTATTTTTGTGGTGCTGGTGATTGAACCCAGGGAATATGCCCCCTCAACAACTTTTTATTTTATTTGGAAAAAGGGTCTCGCAAAATTGCTCACCAGTAGCTTCAAATCTGTCATCCTCCTGTCTCAGCCTCCCAGGTACTAGAATTACAGGCATAAGTCACCACATCTGGCCATTTATATATATTTCTGTAGCAGCATTTTTCTTTTTCTTTTTTTTTTTTTTTCTCTTTTGATGCTGGGGATTGAACCCAGGGGCATTCTACCTCTGAGCTACTCCTCCAGCCCTTTATTTTGAAACAGGGTCTTAATAAAGTTGTTGAGGCTGGCCTCAAACCTCCAATCCTGTCTCAGATTTCTGTGGCAGCTTTTCCACTGCACTGGTAGAGTTGAGGGTCACAAAAGAAACTATGAATTTATTGCATGGCCCTTTATAAAGAAAGACTAGCTACCCCTGGTAGAAATTATTGGTTGTTATATGTTTAGTTCCCCAGAGTAAAATTTTAACAAAAACAAAAACTAGAGACTGGAGAAAGTTTGCCCCGCACCTCTTGTGATGACAGGGACAAAAATGGCCTCTATGTATTACCGGCTTCGTTTCACACATGGTAGGATGTTGTATTAGGAAAGTCATCGTGTCAGAACAAAGAGCCTTCCATCCCCAAAGAAGGTGCTGAGCAAGCTCTGAACAACACTCGGTGTCACTGTCACTGTGCAAAAGTATACCGATTCATTCCGTGTATGCCTTTCTCCCAATCAGAACACAGACTCCATGCGGGCAGGCAGGGACCACTGCTGCTTCTCGCAGATATCTACTGCCTTTGCAAGATAGGCATTTGTCAAAATGAAAGACTTGATCAGATACGGAACCTACAGAGCAGGTGCACAGATGTGGATATCCTGAGAGAGACAGAAAGAGAAGGTCACTGCATGGAGACTGGACACCTAGGGCGATGGGGACCAGGAGGATGGCAGCGTCCATCCACGGGGACAGGCTCGTGAGAGCAGAGACAGTGCCGCTGCTCTAGGCCGGCGTGTCCATCCACGCCGAGTGTTTGCTGAGTGAATAACTACCCTGACTAAAGGCACATAAGTTAAAAGGAAAAACACTGTCTGATGAAACAGAACTAAACTTAGAGTCGGTACAATTGCAATGCACAATACATCCCTGTGTCTCTCTCTGGCCATAGGCTGGGTATTCTTCTTTCTTGGTGCTGGGGAACACAGATGGTGGGGCCCTGGAGACCTTGGACACAGATAGCACTGGTGTAGACAGTGGAGCTCCTTGGCTCCTTGGAAGAAGGCTGCCCAGCTGTGTTGGGCAGAGGGAAGGCAGCTGGGGGTGAGCCACACTCGAGCCCAGAGGCCATTAATGGGGAAAGTACTGAGTAAGGGTGAGTTGTTTGGACCCTGGTCAAAGGCAAGGACTCAGAGACAAAGAACATGGACCCTCCAGCTAACCCACTTCGTTGTGTTCAGATCTGGATTCTCAGATTAGCGCCATTCTTGGTACTTGGTAGGCATGACGGTGGTGACCAGTTACCCAGGCAGAAAGGCCCAGGGCCACCTGTAGACACACCAGGGACTCAAAATGAGCCCATCCCAAGCATTTTGACTTCAGGAGAGCCAGAAGATAAAACTTGACAAAGGAGAGGATTGGCCGGGCGTGGTGGCACAAGCTTGTAATCCCAGTACTTGGGAGGCTGAGACAGGAGGATCCATGTTCAGCTACTTAGTGAGGCTCTCTGCAACTTTGTGAGGCTCTGTGTCAAAATAAAGAATAAAAATAGGATGGGATATGTAGCTCAGAGATAGAATGCCCCTGGGTTCAATCCCCAGTAACACACACACACACAAAAGGAGAGGATTAGAGGATTGTTATATAACCAGGCAGAGGGCATGGGGAAGGAAGGTTTTATACACAGCATAATGCAGAGGCAAATGAACGTGCACAGGAATGAAAACAGGCCCCGGGTTCAAACCCTGCTCCGGGTCCTCATTGGCCAAGTGACCCTGGGCAGATGGCTCGGCCACTCACAACTTCTTTTCATCATCTATAAAACTGTGAAGTTATCAATACCAATTTCAGTATTATGAACGGGGAAGGGGAGGAAGCAGGGCAGGTTTTGGAGGGAAACACACTGGGTACTGTGTACATGGATGCATCTGTCATGTCAATATCATGTATAATAATATATATATGACATAGATATATATTTACATAATACAAAAGATCCATGCTTTGTGTATAGATGTTTCTCTCACCTCAATATGATGTCCAATTTTCTGAACCTCAGTATGAAGTGTAATTACCATGCACCAATAAAAGTTGACTTTAAGAAATTGAGATAAGAAGAGTTGACTCTGAGGATTACAAGCAAGGATTCAGACAACGTCTACAACTGATACACAGTGGCTACAGTAAACTGTACTTATTTGGGGATATTTTGATAACAACAGTAATAATAAGTGCTTACCACAATAGCACACATGCACTAATAAAGCCCCCGGGACCAATGCCGGGCAGAAACATCTAGCACATAAGGTCACACAGATCAGATGTTTTGATGAGGTGCAAAATCCTCAGGGAAACAATCCCACCAATCTGGAACTTCCCTGGAGAGCAAGCTTCATTTTTTATCTATTTTTTTTAATGTCCACACATTTTCAAATACACAGACACTTGCAACCTTACATTAGTCAGATCCTGAAGGCTGAGGCCCTGTGGTAACTTCAGACTATAAACTTCCTCGGCGTGCAGTGTGCCCAAAGTTAATTCAACCCGTAATACTTAGGCACCTAGCAGAGGTCAGTCGAGGGCTGATGTCAGTAGTGCACTTGTATTCAATCAGCATAAATACCCGGGATAGATTTCCCTGTCCTTACTTGTTTAAACACAGGAGGGGAAACAGAAGAACAGGGAAGTGGAGGGATTTATCTGACGTCACAGCATCCAAAGGACCACGCCGGAAGTCAAGCTCAGTCCTCCAAGATGGGGGTCTCCCTGACTCTGCCAAGCAGTCTGAGGTCCCAGAGCCCCTGCACCCAGCAGACCCTAATCCTGCTCCACACGACCCCAGAGCACACGTCTGGACTCCACATCACCACCACTCTCAGTATTACTAGGCATGAAAACTTACCAGAAGAAAACACAGAAGAGACAGAGATCGAGATGAAGGAAAGAAAGATAGAAAAAAAAGGGAAGGAGAACGCAGCCCCCTCCCCACTTCAGCCTATTTTGGAAACCATGGCTTCCTGTTATAACCAGGATCACTTCAGCTTTGCCTTTGCTTCTGTCTTACTAGACTGTGAGCACCATGAGACCAGGGATCACACCCATCCTCTCTGCCTCTGAATTCCTGAAAGACCGAAGGTGTCAGGGACGTTCTGTGCGCTCGGGGACCCAGGTTCAAACCCCTGCTCACACTTGCCTCTTTTGTGACCCGGGTCACATTCTCAAACTCCTCCAGCTTCTTCACCTGTTAAAAGGGAACAATGGCACCCCTCTCCCCTGTGAGCCTGAAATACCTGGTTTAGAGTGCAGCTTGCAGCACTCAGTAAATCACTTTTCTCGGAGGAAGTGAGGAGAAAAGAAGAGGAAGACGGCAGGGAGACGGTATAGACAAGTTCGGAAATAATCCTACCACGGAATGCAACAACACTGTTAACTGCAAAAGTCCCCTGGGCCCCAAGGAGCAGAGACGGGCAGCCTCTGCCTTCCCCATGCCCAACTTCATTCAGCGACTGTAGAGAACTCCCCAGTTACTGTCACAGGGGCCCATGGCACAGCCGTGGAACCCTGGGCAAAGGAGCTGTAAGACTCCGTTTCCTTGAAGATGGTCGAGGTCTTACTCACCTCGGGGCGTCCTCCCCACTTCTTAGCAGCCTCTTATCTATTGAAACACACTTCTTCCTTTTTTATAGGCGGTAGCATTGAAGGTGTTTTGCTGAAGGATACAGGCAGATGAGAGGGAGCCCGGATCTGAGTCCTGGCCCATCCACGGCACACAGGAGCCAATTAGTGCCAGCTTACAAGAGCACGTGGGTCAATTTTAAGAAACTTAGGAGCTGCACCTGGTGGGAGCACTTATACCTCAGAATTTGGCAAACACTGCAAATCACATAGTTGTCTTGGTTTGAGTTTGGGTTTGGGGTTTGGGGGAGAGAGAGAGAGAGAGAGAGAGAGAGAGAGAGAGAGAGAGCCAGTTGGTAGACATTTACCAGCACACCACTGCCTGGCATGCAGTTGAATACTCTGCTGCTCGGCTTAGAAACGTGCAAGGCACCAAAGCTACACCCATGGACTGAAAGGGAGGCTCGTCAGCAACCTGCAAAAGTGATTGCAGGAAGATCATTCTTTGCTTCATGCAAGAAATATTTCTAGTGCTGCTGATTAAAAATGTTCGAGGAACAATTAAAGGCCTTAGCTAGGTCTTTCTCAAACACGTTTTGCATGAAAAGTCTGGGGGATTGGTTAATCACAGAGGCTGCACATGGGTCCTCTGTGGGGACATTTCCAGGACCCCAGGTGTCCATCCCAGATGAGGTGTGGACTGGGTCTGTGGGCCCGGGAGGAGCTCCGGAGGCCTGGCCAACACCCGTGGACACGGGCCCTCGGCTGATGTCAAACACCTGGGCTCCGTGTTGGGACAAATACCTCTAGCCTCTTACCAATTGAAATAATCAGATGCCAACAGGTGACCGAGCCCCTCTGTCCTCACCCTGCGATCTCCAAACCAACCACCATCCAGCCCTGCCAGGGGCTCCAGCTAAATGTCTCTCTCCAGAGTCTAGCCTACTGTCCCTTAGCTCAGGCCTACGCTGGCTTCTCTTTTCTGTTCCTACCTGCTCCAGTCCACTCGCTGCATTGTAACTGGGGTGACCTTTTCAAAGTGGAAATCCAACCAAGTCACGCCCCACCCTCCTCTCGTGACCTTCAATGGCCGTCCATTGCTCTGGGATGAACATTAAAATCCTGGCAGTGGCCGACAAGTGACTTGGGGCCTTCTGTCCACCCTGCACACCGCTTTGGGGGGCTGCGCTGTCTCCTCCTGTACAGTGGCTTCGCCAGGGCTGTGCCTTCTGCCTGGAAGGCCTTTCCCCCACACTCGGGCGGGCCCGTGTCTGCACACCCAACTCCTCCCCCAGATCTGAGCCTCAGTTCATCAGAGAAGCCTTCCAGACCTTCCATCCGGATCTGACGCCATTTTTATTATATCCATTCATCCGCTCATTCCTTCATTTATCTTTGCCAAGTGCCTACTATTCCTGGGTTCTGTCCCAAGCCCTGGGGATACAGACATGCCAGAATGGACCTTGTATTTTGGCAAGAGAGGAAGACAGAGAACAGGCCAGCACGCCATGTTGAATGGCATGACCTCACACAACTCTTTCCTTCCTTCGCAGACGTTGCCCTGGCTTTAAATTATCCATTAATTGGTATTGATTCCCCCCTGCCAGGCTGAGCTCCCAAGAGCAGAGACTGAGTCTGCCCCCTGCACACACCTAGGTTGCCTGGAACTTAGTAGGTCCTCCATAGATACCACCGAGATTCGGTCAAGCCATCTGGTCCCTGGTGAGTTTCTCTGAAGTCAAGTTGCTTGTGTGCTGGGACCTGGGAGGGACGATCCCCCACGACTAAACCCCTCATATCACTCCTTTGAGTCTCCTTGCAGCCTCTTTGGTTGTAATTTTGAGTTAGACCAGGGGTCAGCCAACTTTTTCTGAAAAGGATCAGTTAGCAAATATTTTAGGCTTTGGTTGTAATTTTGAGTTAGACCAGGAGTCAGCTAACGTTTTTTGTAAAGGACCAGATAACATATATTTTAGGGTTTTTGTTTTTTTTTTTTTTTGCTTGTAATTTTGACTTAGACCAGGCTCAGCTACCTTTTTCCATAAAGAACCGGATAGCTAATATTTTAGGCTGTGGGAGCCACACAATCTCAACAGTGTCGCAGCCATAACAATTATATAAACGAATAGGTGTGGCTGCGATCTAAGAGAACTATTTCTCAAAACAGGCTGCAGGCAAGAACAGGCCCGTGGACCACAATGTTCAGCCCCTGAGTTAGATGCCCCAGCAGCTATGGCAGCGACACTGAGTCTGTGTGGTCTCCATCAGCCATTGCTTCTGCTGGGGGGTCCAGCAACTTGCTGTAAGACTGTTCATGGCTCCACCGACCAGCAGAGAGATTTTCACAGAAACTCGAGCTCCAGGCATCTGCAATCACCACCTCCTCCCTGCGGCACACAACCCAGAAAAGCGCTTCCCTGCCACCTGGGAGGAAACAGACCCAGGCGGGGAGGCCAGGCCAGGCAGGCACTGCAGGCTGCCACATTCCTTCAAAGGTCCCCTGGCTCCTCCCAAGAGGCCCCGCTCACTTCGGGCCCTGCCCAGGCTTGTCTCAGGGCCCCTGTCAGCTCAGCAGCTGCTGCCCTCCACCCCAGCCTGGCCAGCCTTCAGCCGGAGACACAGGGTCTTTGTGCCTCTGCAGCAGATCGGGTGTCGCTCTGGGGTGTCTCTGAAACGAGGCATGACATGTCAAAACATGCCTATTGCTAATGTTAATTTTCAAGAATTTGACTCTCGTTGGCTACTGGCAGCAGAAAAACAATCACTTTCTTTGTGGATGAGCATGCAGTCCCTCTTCACCCCGATCTCTGGGGTGTGCGTCTATGGGAAATCAGAGCCGGCTGAGGCCTTCCTGCTGGTGCAGGATGGGGCCCACAGATTAGCCTGGAGTTTACCGAGCCAGTGAGCACTAATGGCAGGGGGGACGCCGTGGTAGGCAGGCGGCAGGTGCTCACCATTAGCAACAGATACAAAAACAACCCGGGAGCTCCCCGACAGCACTGGAGGCGACAGTACCCCAGGCGCAAGAGTGCTCCAGGTGACAGAGCCGGATGAGGGAGCATGCCCCCGGAGTTACAGATGCTGAGTATTAGCTCCCAGCACCCCTGCAAGACTCAGTACAATACATTCCTGTGATGTTCCCAAGAAGCCCACGGTGCAGGTGAGCAACACTCTTGTGGTGACAATATCCAGGGTGTCCCTGGCCTCCATGGGTAGCGTGCTCTTGGTTGAACACCACACACAGGATTCGAGGACCCATGTATTATCCTAGCCTCCCACAGCTACTGGTGCACAGTGATGTGTGGGGAGCACCCGCCCTCTGTCACCTGGGCACACACTGACTCAGAGCTGCACCGTGTCATTTGTTGTGGGCTGACGACTGCCTGGGAAGCAATGGGTCTGGGAGATGTTAGTCTCGCCCTGCCCTGCCCCCAACAGCACAGTAGTGTTTTCAGGGAGGGCGAGTGCAGACTCTTAGCTGTGCTGTTCCAAAGCCCTCATCTGTGTGTTTCACTCACAGGGATCAAAAAGAAGCCAGCCCCGTCCTTTTCAATCACCCATCGTGGAGTAGGTAGCTGCATCAGTTTGATCAAGGCTCGCCATTTTGAGGAGTGAAAGAAGGGGTCCAAGCTCAAATGGCCATAGGGGCAAGTGGGTAAATTCAGTAAGGGCGGGGAGGGGATTGTGGCAAAAGAGACATGTTGTGCCTCAAGGGGGCAGTAGTGACACAGCTCCAGCCAGAGAGAGCCTTCCTACAGAGGGAGGGTCCAGCCTTGGGGTTCCTGGCTACTGGATGACTTAAGAAATGCAAAGAACCTCAATTGTTGTTTTGTTGTTGTTGTTGTTTGTTTGTTTTTAATGTACAATTCTTCGCTTTTCAAAAGATTCGGGTCAACCAGATACCTCTACGGGCTAACATTGGACTGTGGTCATCACATTGCCACCTCCACTCAGAAGCCAGCGTTGGGCTAGATTAGCAGCTAGCAGAGAACTCCAGGTTGAATCCGCTAGGCCACAGGGTGGCCCAGCTTCCGGGGACCTGCTGGTCAGCGCTTCAGGTTGGAGATGTCTCTTCTCTCTAGCCTCCCCTTTAGCTGTTTCCCTCTGCAGGGAAATACCATCAACGCTAGGATATGGCCGCCACCATCAAAAGTGCAAGGGACCCTGTGTCTGCCCAGTCACCGTGGCAGCAGAGGAGACGGGCTCCTGGGAATTGTATTGGCAGCGTCCTTCAGGAGGCCAGAGCCTCACAGGCACGCAGACACCTTGCTGACAGCTAAATGGAAACAGGGCCCAAACCGCTGGTCACTTGATTTGATTCTGCCCAACTGATTATTGGAGCTGGATGACAGACGGATACTTCCCTCTCTCTTTCAACTGGTGTTGGCGGGTGGAGTTCTGGCTGCAGATTCACTCTTCTGGGGTAGTTACCTAACAGGGGAAGATTATCTCCCTGCACAGGCAGAACTGTTCCTGCCTGTTGGCTGCCTAAAGAATAAAACCAGATCCAGCCAAAGCGAATGCCAGGAAATCTCAGAACTTTCTCGCATTCCATACTGCATTGTCTTTCAAAGGGGGCTTTGAAAGTCTCCCTGCTGCCATACTCCTAGGGGATGCAGGGTTGAAGGAGAAAATAGAACAGAAGCAACCACAATAGGGAGGAAGAAGAAAAAAAAAAGAAAGAACAAAAGAAAGAGAGAGAGAGAGAGAAAGAAAGAGAAGAAAGACAGACCTAGTGATAAATGGCAGGAATTCTCATTTGGGGGAGCTTATTGCAAATAATCTGGAATACGGAGAACAGTTTTGCTTTGATGGAGCTGCTACGCTGAAGTTCTTTAAAATATGAGCTGGAGATTCAGAATTTCGTAATACTGTGGATGGAGCCCTCTTCTGGAGAAATTTTTCAACAGGTATTGAAACAAGATCAAAACATACACAAACGCGCACAGAAATACTTCGGGCTGTTGAGATGGCAGGGATGTCGCGAAGGTGTGAATTGAATCTATAGTTTGTGCTTTTCCATACCTTCCACGAAATACCATTTATCTGGACTCCCCCAAGCCACTGATTTTTGGAAGAAAAAAAATTAAAAAGATGGATATGTTTAAGAACCTAACTGTATTTTCACCTAAAGAGTGAACTTCAGGTTGAAGATCAATTTTACACATGCAAATGCTAGTGCATTCAGATATGCAGCTATTAGGTATGTCAGTTTGTGGGGCAATTTCACTGTAGCATGCAGAGGATGCTTCTAGAAGCAATAGATTTTACCTAATGGGAAAGCCAAGGGCTACAGATAGGAAAGGGGGGTGGGAGGAAGCAAAGTGGAGGTCAGCTACCGAGGACTTCGGAGGCTTTCAGTATAGACTGTGAAATTACACAAACCCAAATCGCATATTCAGCCTTGTGGTTGATTGGATCCCTTTCAGGGCTTGTTAAATAAATAAATAAATAAATAAATAAATAAATAAATAAATAAATAAATAAATAAATAAATAAATATTCAGACACGTGACCTCTGCCTCTTTGATTTTTCTTGCCATGAATATCTCTGCTTCCTGAGTGTTTCTGAAATCTCCCAAGCTGCCACATGCCAAAGCCATGAGGTAGGCAGAGTTCTCTACAACTCTGTCTTTCTACCTCAGCAGAAGGGTTCTTCGAGTAAACACTGCCCCCAAAATATCACGTATGTAGCCGCTGACTCACTAGAAGGCACGGCTCCTCCTTTACAATCCTGAGTATCAAGATTCTGTCGCCAAGAAAGAGTTCCCAGCTTTCCATCCAAATCTCAGAATTCCATAGAACCTGTCTTTTAGGCACTCCCGAGTGACTGCTCTCCAAGCCTGAGCCCCTCCTGGAAATCCTAATTCTTGAGGGATTACTCACGCATCCTAAGAACTCTGAGTTACTTGTAGCACTTACTTGATGGGGGCCAGAGGAATCGGGTTTTACAAGTGGAATTTCTAGCTCATGCCTCTCTTAATTTGTTTCACATTCAATATTGTAGCCAAATTCCAGAGGCCATTTCTGGGACGAGCTTTCCCAAAACACCCAGAAGAGAGGGGACGTGTCTGGTGTCCAACTTTGCCAGCTGGCAGCCACTGGCACTCACAAATCCTCGTCCTCCACCCAAACACCAGAACGGGCCACCCTGCCCATAAGCTTAGA
This sequence comes from Graphiurus murinus, assembly GCA_004027655.1. Taxonomy (NCBI): domain Eukaryota; kingdom Metazoa; phylum Chordata; class Mammalia; order Rodentia; family Gliridae; genus Graphiurus; species Graphiurus murinus. The sequence continues at coordinate 14,591 of PVLC010000617.1, read as the reverse complement.
GGCTGGTGGCTTCCTAAGAGGGACCCAGTGCCTTCCCTCTGCGGTGGAAAAACACACCCAGGCTTGCCTGAGCACCACCGGGGCAGAGTGACTAATTTGCTTTATTACATTGTTTTTCCCTTTCTTCTGTTTTTCTCCCCGCCTCAGGAAAGTTTTGTTTTGGCTTGTTGACTCAAAGCTTCCTAGACTTTCTCTCCTTTTCTGTACGGTACACATGCAGCTCCGCACTTGAACCTCTTTCTGCTAAGCTCAGTCTCGGGGAGATTTCTCTGCACCCCTCGAGCTACGGTTGCCACCAGGATATCAATTACTGTCTGAATGTGGACATTTGCTCTGATTGCGCCCAATGGTCAGAGAGAGAGCAATAAGCCTTGCACAGCGGGCGATTCAATTCCTCTTCTAAAGCAACTGAGTGAGCCTCCAGAACCCACCAGGGCCAACCAGCACCCAGGCGCGGAGATTCACCTGCTGTTTTGCAAAAAGCACCATGCACAAAGCCCAGAAGCCCCGGGTCTCAGGACACCGTCACGTGGCCTGGCTTGCTCTAAGGGAGGCCCAACTTGGGGCTAGCCCTGGAATCCAAACATGCCAAAAAGAGGGGGACCGGCCCAGGGTGCATTACCTGGCGCCTCCTGTTGAATACAACCCTATCCCACCTAGCAGTCCCAGGAAAGAGGTAAAATATTTCACAGTGGAGAGAGAACCTGGAAGCTCAGAAAGGTTAAGCTACTTGCCCCAGATGGGACCAGCAGCAGATGGCAGAAAGGATCTGAGTCGTCTGTCTGAGGCATGCGCTGAGTGGTCTAGCTAATTGGGGTCTATGTGCCATGTGAAGCTTTGGGGCTGGCTAGAGCCCAGGGGTGTGGAAAGCTGGGCTACAGCCAGGCACAGGGTGGGGTAGGGGGCCGAACTGAAGGCCAGCAGAGCCCCAGAGGAAGGAGAGCTGGAACCCGGCAGTCTAGGAGGGGGCTGGTATCCAGGAAGAAGTCAGGAGTACAGGGGTGAGCTCCGCAGCCAGATACCTCTCTCTGCCCCCCGCCCCCCACAAGCCAGTTCCATAGTCATTACATTCCTGGAGTATTGGTCCATTTCCAAAGCCTCACCCCAACACTGACCCAGCAGTGGCCCCCCCAGAAGACTGCCCTGCATCTTACCCCAGCCAGTCCCTGCCTGAGACCCTGACTTCTCACCGCAAGCACACGCCTACCTCTTCCTCAGACACCCAGCAGTCCTGGCCCCAAACTCCACACCCATCTCCTACCACCCATTCCTGGTGCCCGAGGCATCCCGGATGGATGCTTGCCTCCTCTCTGCCAGGTGGCCCTCCTCTCACCCACACACCAGAGGCTGCCAGGGAGGCCCTGGGGGTCTGGGTCAGGGTGCTCCCCAGAGCTACTGGCCCGAGTGGAGCTGGGCGTGCCCCTCCGCCGCCGGCACCTCGGGCCTGGCCTGGAGCACCGCTTTTCCTGCCCAAACTTCCCCAGAGAGCTCAGCCATGCAGAGGCGATTGCGGAGGGCCATGGCTCCCTCGCCCCCTCTCCAGCTCCGGGGCCCTTCCGTGCGGCCACCGCAGCGCTCCGAGGGTTAACAGGCAGCTGCAGCCTGGGGCGGGCAAAGCTTGAACTTTTCTCTGTGCCGTGCGCCCGCCCGCCCGGGGAAGGTGGCAGGGGCGGCAGCCCGGGCTGGGGCCGCAGCTCCAGCTGGCTGGACAATGGGGGCGCCGGGGGCTGGGGCCTGCGCCCTGGCGGGGGGACCGGCTTGCTCAGGCCCTTGCGGGCCCGGGGTCTGGGAGGGAGAGGACCCCGCTGCGGGCGCCGGCTCCGTTGAGGGACAGCAGCAGCCGGGCTGCGGCGCTGGGCTGTCTGGGGGCGCCTTCCCGCTCGCTGGCTCGCTGGCTCGCTCGCCGGCCGCGGCGCTGGGCGCGGGGAACCGGCGCCCCGGGAAGTCAGCGCCGCCACCTCGGCCTCTCCGGCTCCGGCAGCCCGCAATCCCGACCCGCGCCAGGCAGGGGAAAGCGGGACCTGCCGGAGTCGCCTCCAACTGAGTCTTTCTCGGATGCAAAAGGCTCCGAGGAAGCGAACCAAAGTTACCCCACTTAATGTCGCCCCTGCTTGCAAAACCGGGACCCGGGAAGCGCTCTCTTCCTCCCCCAGAACGTACACACACACACACACACACACACACACACACACACACACACACACGCAGCGGCAAGAAACACGGCCCCTTGGCTCGCCGGGGCTGGGGATGACCGCCCTTCCCAACCCGGTTCCGTCTCCACCGCCGCACCCGGAGCCCCCCCAGACCCAAGGAACGGCCGCTCGCCTGCATGGTGCCGGGCGGTGGGCATGCAGAAACCCTGGCGGAGCTCGCCCGGCGGCTGCCTTCCCTACCTGGGACAGCAGAACGCACAGGAGGAGCGGAGTTCTCGGCTGCATCTTGCCGACTAGAAGCGCCCAGCCGCGTTGTCATTCATGCACGCGGCGGCACTAAGCATATTTTCCGTGGGAGCCGGGCTTTGAGGAGAGGCTCTGCCTCGCCAGCCAGCCAACTTCCCAAATAGATCAGCAGCAACATCGCGAAGGCATTGGGTGGAGGAGGCTGATGACCAGGACCAATGGCTTTACAAGACGGATTCCTTCATAAAGCTCCCTGGTTTTGCATGGGAGATGCGGGGCCAGCACCCCTCCAGCAGCGGCCCCTCCGAGCAGGCAGCGCGGTGGCTTTTTTTTTTTTTTTTCCTTCCTTTGGACTGTGGGGCTCAGCAGCCTCACAAATCACGCTGGGCCATGCCAGCCGATTCCACTTTGCCAGAGAATGGAATTGCACGGGGGACCGGCGGTCACTTCCAGCCCGGTGCAAAAAGATTCTCTTTATTAAAATGTTAATAAGATCCACTTTATTTCCAATAAATCAAATCAAATGACCCTAGCCATTGCAGCCCTTCCTACAGTGGGAAAGCGTTGTTGTTGGTGGATTTATTTCTTTTTTTTTCTTTTCTTTTCTTTCTCCCACCCCAACCTCCCTAAGGTGGCCCAAGCTATGAGGGTGTTTGGTGTTTCCTGCCATCTCACAAATCACAAAGAGGACAGATCAATTCTAGCTCGCAGGAAAAATCCATCAGGGGCAATAGATTTTATTAACTGCTCAGGTGAGGGGCTGACTGGCTGCCTATTCCAGCAGTGCACATTTTGCATCAAAGCTGGGGCCATGATTGGAGGAGGAAGGTGGGGTTCCTATATGGATGGGACTTTTCAGAAACTCTGAGCTATGCCCCGGGACTCAGAGGAGTTGTAGCCAGAGCTCAAGGAATTTTACAAGCGGGGTGTTTTGGGAATTAGGGTAAGAGGGACATCGAGGTCTGCCTTCCCCAGAAGGAATTTAAGAATAAGCTAAGCAGTGAAGATTATATTCCAGCAGGCTCCTTCTAAAAAGGTTTTAAGGTTGCTATATTGTTGTTATTTGTTTGTTTCAAAAGGACATTTGCACAGCCAAATAGAAAATGTGGCCCAGAGGAAAAGTTTAGAAAACTGAAATGCCATCTCCAAACTTTAACTGATTTGCTCTGATTTGGGTTTGAGCTTCCTGGTGGCCAAAGCAATGTGAGAAACAGGTTAAGTTCCGTGGTCTTGTTATAGACACCTGTATATAACGTCACCCAGCATAACTTCCCCTGGTGCTAAATACTGGGATAAATGTCTTATGTGACATTCGTGATAGCAGGACACTGAGCAATGGGCCGCACCGAGACACAGTGGATTATGGGCTGGAGTCCAACATCTGGCATCGGGCCTGGAACATGGGAACAGTGATTAGTGTGTGCTGGAGGAGTAGATGGCTAGACTTAATCAAGAAGAGGGGCAGAGTCTGGAGCCACACTGCCCAGGCTCAGCCCCCTGCTCGGTCTCTCACTAAGTTACTCAAACTCTCTGTGCCTCTGTTCATCCACTGGTCAAATGCGAATGCAAACTGTGCTGAACTCCTAAGGTCGTAGTGAGGATTAAGAGACTAAGTAGCCACTCAATAAACATAAACTAGTTTGGCATGGTGCTGTACACCTGTAATCCCAGTACTTGGGAGGCTGAGACAGGAGGATCGCAGGTCTGAGGCCAGCCTCAGCAATTTAGCAAGGCCCTCAGCAACTTAGCAAGACCATTTCAAAATAGAAAAGTAAAATGGGCTGGGGCAGGGAGAGTGTGGCTCAGAGGTAGGATGTTCCAGGATACAATCCCTAGTGCCACAAAGAAAGAGAGAGAGAGAGAGAGAGAGAGAGAGAGAGAGAGAGAGAGAGAGAGAGAGAAATAGTAAATAATGCCACTGATGCGCTTTTAAAAACCCCTTCACCATCTCTTTGGTCGCAAGGTCATCTCATGGGGTCCCAAGGTCATTGTGAAGTTGCAGCACCATCTGACCCTTGGCTGTCTGGGTCAATGCCGACCTCACAGGCAGCAGCGTTGGTAAACATGCCCTCAGGGACTGTGCAAGGCAGATGCGGCCGCTCCCGTTAATCTTTTCCCTGCCCATGTGGGGCCATCTGCCCCGAACCTCCCAGAAGTGTCTCTGACAGATGAGGAGAGTTTGGGACCCGTGTGTGTGGAGACCCTAACCCATGTGGGCCACCGATGAGAGTAAAGCAGGGGCCTTAGGACTCAAAGGGTCTTCCGATCAAGGAGTCCTGAGGTGTTCTTATTTGGTCTCCATTCCAGGAAGGAGCCAGCTTGTCTACCAGGCCAGCTAAACTGGACTATGAATTGGCAGATGCAAAGGTACTGCAGGAAGCCAGGCACGTGTCTGTAATCCCAGTACTTGGGAGGCTGAGACAGGAGGATTTGAGGCTGGCTTTAAGAGTTTAGTGAGACCCTGTTTCTAAATAAAAAATACAATAGGGCTGGGGTATAGCTTGGAGATAGAATGCACTTGGGTTCAATCCCCTTACGGCACACACACAAACAGGAGAGAGGGAGGGAGGGAGGGAGGGAGAGAGAGAGAGAGAGAGAGAGAGAGAGAAAGAAAGAAAGAGAGAGAAGAGGAGAGGCAGCCCAGGAGATGATTAACCCTGATCAGAGGTGCAGATGGCAGAGGTCGAGGATCTAGCCTGATTTCCGCAAGCACCAGCTTAGTCAAACAAGCACTTTTCCGAGAAGGGTGTGTCCAGGGCTGCATTGAAAGGGCAATGCGGTATTGTGGGCTTGCAGTTCTGTCCACCCTTCCTGTGGTCTCCCTAGTCCATTGTCCTTGGGGCCACTCAGCAAACATTTCCGGTTTCTCCCCAATGCCGGGTTGTACTAGCTGTCCCCCTTGTGGTCACGGTGGGGCACCTGGCTGGCTGCAGCTGAAGAGACACACAGGAACAAAAGCTGCAGGTGTGGCGCTTCCAGGATGCCCATACTTCAAAGCAGTACCTTGCCCTTGACCGTGCGAGACAGTTGGTTTCCTGGCGGCGGATGTGTGCAGGTGGCCTGAGGGGAGTATTTCTAGGAGCAGCATCTATGAGAGCTCAGGGGGAGTGAGATTGGCAGAGGGACAGGTGGAGACACCTTGGTGGCAGCAGAAGCTCCGCCTACCCCAGGAGCACCAAAGAAGAGAGTGAGGAGGCCATGTCTTTTGCCTTCGGGGGCCACTGTTGGATCTTCCCCCAGGAGGGGACGATCTTGGGTGAGACAGCTTGGATTGGCCAAGGGCAATTCCCTGCCCTGACCTCAAATCCCTCCTCTCTGTATAAAGCTAGGGCATCGGACCTAGGATACGTAAGCAGAGACTGTGGCTCCCAGGCCACCTGGGAGGGCCTGGCGGGTCTGATGGGACCAGTGGAGATGGATGAAGCTTTGCATACCTGAAATTGTGCCGACTGTGGTCCCTGCAGGGACCTCCCGGCATTCACCAAGGTCCTGGTCTTTTGTCCTGGGTTGTCTCCGTCCCTTCCTGACTACACATCCCACCACCAATTAGCTTTTCAGGACTGGGAAGAGTGACGTCAAGAATCTATTTATTGCCAGGCATGGTGGCACATGCCTGTAATCTCAGTAATTACTTGGGAGGCTGAGATAGGAGGATCACAGTTTTGTGGCGAGCCTCAGCAAGTGGTGAGACTCTTATCAACCTAGCGAGACCCTGTTTCCAAATAAGAAATAAAATTGGGCTAGGGGTATAGCTTGAAGGTTGAATGCCTCTGGGTTCAATGTCCAGTAACACACACACACACACACACACACACAATTTACTGCAGGTGCACCTCTGTAAACACATGGAGGTCAGCAGCACCCTAAGCAAGCAAGGCCAGAAGACCTGGACTGGGATCTGTGGACTGCACTTACATCGAGCAAGTTGCTTGGATTCCCAAAGCCTCAGTTTCTCATCAGCAACATGGGAATACTAACAAGGTGACACTCCATGAAGTACTGTAAAAATTGAGGCTGCGTTTCTCCTTGGCCCCCTACCCACTCTCCACGCCGAGCCACAGGATGTGGGATCTGATTCCGAGCAACAAAGACAGGAGAAAAATCCTTTCGTTGCCACGATCCAAGGCTTCTCAAGAGGAACCCTCTTTTGTGTGCACTTGGCTTCGTGTTTCCTTCAGCGCCCTCACAGGGGTCTTTCTTCTGGCCAATGGATTGAGCAACGGTAGCCAACAGTGCTGATGCTGAAGTGCAGCCTCTACCTGTCCCCGCTCCACCTCCCCCACGCCCGCCTCAGGCCGTGCACTGGCTGCCCGCCAGCTGAGCTGCGGTCTGTCCAGGGAGCTGGGGGTGTCTGCAGACCCCTTTCCAGGTAGGTCCCCTGTGCCGCTGGGCCCAGCCACCAGAGCCAGGAGCTGGGCCTGTTGCCTCTCACCGGCCAGTAGGGATGGGACAGTCTAGGGCTTGTGGAGGTAGCAAGGTGTGTGTGTGTGTGTGTGTGTGTGTGTGTGTGTGTTTACAAACACAAGGGCTGGGGGCATCTGGTGTAAAGTCCAAAAGGGGGAAGTCACTCCTCAATTCCCGACACCATTCCCATGTGCTGCTGTGACAATGCTTTTGTATAGGACAGCACAAACCAGATAAGAGCCGGCATGAGCCAGGACAGCCACCAGGTGTTCTGGAAGCCTCCAGAGCAGCAGAGATGTCCTCAGATGGCCTGGAGGGAAGTCCACACGGTGCAGCAAGTGACATGCTTTACTGCCAACAGCACAACCCCCACAGGATAATATGCCATCTTCCAGGTCTCCCTGTCCACCAAGATGCTGACTAAAATAGCACCCCTGCTCACCCAGAAGCCACGAGCCTCTGCTTTCTGTTTCTTCATGGCTCTCTCTCACTTGACCCTAGACTACATATTGTCTCTTGCATTATTATCTTAGTTCTTTCACTCCAACCTGCATCTCCACCCTCTGCCCCTCGGCCCTGGCTGTACCATGAAACTTTGCAAAATGAAGCATTAGTGATGTGACAAGCCCAATTCCCAAGAGCCCCATGTGCTCCAGCTTGATCTCACTAGGACGTCCATCAAGTCTTGGAGAGAGTACTTGTGCACAGGCTTGCTGGTCCTCAGAAGAGACACAATCTCTCCAAAGGAACTGCAGATGCCTTAGCCAGCCCAGCAAAACCTCACCCAGATCAGCAGATCCACAGAGGTATGTGTGCTCAAAGTAAATAAGTGCTCCTAAGTCTCGGGGCAGTTTGTTACGCAGCAACAGCTGACCAGCACATTGGCTGGCTTGTTGTTTGTCTCTCCCTCTGGAAGATGAGCCCTGTTTCTGTCTTTTGCTGCAGTGTGCTTTTCTGGAACAGGGACTGCAGCATAACAGGTTCTCAGAAGACTTTGGTGGGAGGGGAGAGAGTGAATGAAGGGGTTCCATGTTGAAAATGTGTGCTGCTGAGCTAGCCGTTGTCTCAGTCTACTGCAATGCAAGGCCTTCTCATCATTACTAAACACAGCGAAGAACATGCCACGGAGGCTCCTGTGAGCACAAAGGCACACAGAGACCTTTAGTGGAAGACATTTGGGTTGGACACCCTTCTGAATGCCCTCAGTGTATGAAGAGTTCACCCCTCTGGTAAGAAGACAGAAAATACTCCTTTGTCTCTTTAAATTCTGCAGTCATGCAGTGTCCCCGGAACAAATTTAATCCAAGCAGGACTTCCGCACCAGCAAGGGAGATGAGACCAGAGCCAGCCCAGACCCCCTCTGCCAAATTGGCTGTCTTTAGGACTTCACTTTCTCCTTAGCAACAAAACTGAGCATTCTGGCACCAATTTTATCCTGTGAATGAGAAGCGGTTAAAACCCCCCTCTAGGTGTCTCCCTTACCCAAAATTCGTGGCTGGGGTTATTCCTACACAGAGAATGATCACAGCTTCTGTGCAGAAGATCGGTGACTTTGGGAATGTGACCTCCAGACCAGCGGTGTCAGCATCGCCTAGGAAAGGGACAGGAAAAATGAACCTTCAGCCCCAACCCCAGACCTAGTGATCCGGAACCTGGGGCGGGGTGTGGCATTTCGTGTTTGACATATCTGCAGAAAGCACCTTGAGGTCACTACTCTAGACAGTTCCTCACGACTCACAATTTTTCACTCATCCATTCACCAAGAAATTGTCTTAAACTACCTAGTGCCTAGTAGCCGCTGCGCTGAGCAACAGGGAAAGAAAAGCCAAGGCGCGGTTTGTGTGCTGAGGAAAATGTGACTCAGATAGAGAAAGGCACAAGCATACAGGGAGGTGCTGAGGGAGGCTCGGGGCAGTAAGAGACTCGAGGGGAGGGGGCAGTTCGCATTGAAGAAGAGGGAGGGGCCAGGCATGGTGGCCCAGACTTGTAATCCCAGTACTTGGGAGGCTGAGACCGGAGGATCTGTGTTCACAGTCAGCCTCAGCTACTTAGTGAGGCCCTGTTTCAAAAGAAAGAATAAAAAATAGGCCTGGGGGTGTAGCTTGGAGTTAAAATGCCCCCATGTTCAATCCCCAGTACCGCAAAACAAAAAAAAAAAAAAAAGAGGGAGGATCCCCTCTGCCCCTCTGGCTGGCTTCTGGCGGGTGTCAAAAACCACCACAGAGCTCTCCTTGAAGGAAGCTTTCTGTTTCTTTGTAAACTTTGCATACTTTCCAAGATATACAGAGTATATCATTGTATACTTTCAAAGATACACAAAGTATATGTTTGTATGCACTCTGTATCTGTTGATGAAAAATTAAATAATAGCAGGAGAATGCTTATAATTCAACACTTTCCTTTTTTTAACTGAATTTGAAGCTTATTCTTCACAATCCTATTTAGGTAAAATTGCAACATAGCAGTGCCGTGTGTGTGTGTGTGTGTGTGTGTGTGTGTGTGTGTGTGTGTGTGATTACTTATGCACTGGACAGGCAATGCTGAGGTGTATGTTACGTACATGTACATAAAATGTCTTTCAGCCCCAAACTCCAGGCTGCTCATGGGCCCCAGGTGGAGAACCGCTGAGTTAGAATCAAAGAGGAATTGGAGAAGAGGGGGCATTTGGGGGAAGGGGCTGCTGACCAGAGGGTGAGAGCTGCCTAGGCTGGACTGGTGGAGGTGGAGCTTCATCCTACTGGTAAGGCGGCGGGGGTGGGGCGGAGGGTCTCAGTCAGACTGCTTAAACAGCGGACTCAGTAGCTTGCATCATAGGAGGACCACTCTGGTCATATTCGAAGACAGATTGAGTCAAGGAGCAGACTTTCTGGAAGACTCTTAGACCATGTAAAAGATAGCAAGAGGAGGGGCTTTAGGGGAGGAAGAAGAGGAGATGGAGACTTAAGAAGGTAGCAGCTGAAATAAGGCTAGGTGCATATTTTAAACGACCAATGGCCGTCTTGAAGACATCTATGGGGGAGGGGAAAGGCGGGGGCGAGACTCAGGGGGAAATGCTTCACGGGTTGTGTGCATATCGTTCCTATCACTAGATACCTCTGTATGATGTGCAACTACAACACACCAATAAAAAATAAAAATTAAAGATACCAGGAGCAAGAACTCTTCTTTCCGATTTCTGCTCAGTGGGTGGGGGAAGGCAGCAGCATGGCGGTCTCCTCTGCTGCCCAGGAGGACAGAGCGTATGCAAGAGTTGATGAATGAAAGCACGCTGATTAGCAGAAGCAGGTGAAGCTGAGCCAGCCCAGCCCAGCAAAACACAGCGGTCCAGTTTCCATCAGTTCAGCCCGCCCCAGTCAACCCACGGATCCATCGGAGCAAATGCTTACTGCCACAAGACACTGGGACCGTTGTCACTGTTGGTTATCCAGAAAGAGCTAGCTGGTACGGAAATGAAGCCCCTTCCCGGGGACTACGTAGCTCAGGCAATGGGCTGAAAGCGAATGCTTAAATCCAGTGTAGACATTCGCATGGGTGCGGCCAACACTTAACATGCTTAATAATCACAAATCTAAGTCCTTAGTAGTCTCTCCGCTCACTGAACGGTCCTGGGGTTTTACCTGTCTAATCCAAGCTGCAGGGCCCCTTGCAAGTCTCCAAGCTCCTGTGTGAACACTGACTGCAAAACTGCAGAACCTCTCTCTCCCTGGCTGTTCTGCTTCTGCCAGCGGGGCTGTAAGGCCATCACTTTCCAATGCCTTGGATAAATTTATTTATGGCAGTGCAATGCAGATAGATCTGTGAATGTTAGGAGCAGATACATTTATTTACAACGTAATCCAAATCTGCCAATGCCTCTGGTAGCTAAAACCCGCACCTGCTCCTGTAAAAAGAAACCCACCCAGTTCATGGTTTCTGTGGTCTTTTATGACTAGGCCAAGTTCAGGACCACCACAATGAGTGGAGGAGAGCTTGTCTGTGGAAGCAAGTTACACACAGGAAAAATACATCTTAATGATCCCACGTACGTGACGACTTGCAGAGATTTAACCAAAGGAGAACCAGGAAAGCCGGGTCCAAGGCTTTTTGTTTCTTAATCTGAGTTCTGCTGATTTGATTTCTTTTTATAGGCGCGGCACAATGGTATCTGCTAGAGGTATGGCAGATGTGGATTCCACTGGAAATAAATGTATGCACTTCAAACACTCATGGATGGATTGGTGTGCAATTTCCATTAGATCAAAGACAGTGTCTGAGCCGGGCGTGGTGGCACGCGCTTGTAATCCCAGCATTTGGGAGGCTGAGACCAGAGGATCCAGGTTCGAGGCCAGCCTCAGCTACCTAGTGAGGCCCTCTGCAACTTAGTGAGACTCTGTTTCAAAATAAAGAATAAAAAAATAGGGCTGGAGGCATAGCTTGGAGGTAGAATGCCCCTGAGTTCAATCCCCAGTACCGAGAAAAAAAAAAAAAAAAGGTCTGTCTTTCCCCCTTTGCACGCTCATTGCCAGTGCCTTGTCTGCACCAAAAATGAACACACACAAGAGGCCGGGGAGGCTCGAAGCAGGTGTGCGGGTGCCAAGGAGAGGGCTTCCGAGGCATGGGCGCTGGCTGTTTGTGATCTTCACTGCAGCTGAGCAAACTATGGAGCAGTATCTCAGCCTCCATCTCCTACAGCAGCATTTCTCAAAGTGTGATCCGTGATGTACCCCATCCCATGCTAACACTCTGTGTGGAAGTGCCCATTTTCTACACTGCAGCTGTTTATATTGTATAAAACCCAGAAGTGAGTATGTCTTTACTCATGAAATCCTCCCTTAGCACCTAAGAGGAGAGGGGAGGTTGTCATTGCTTGTGAGGTCTTGCAAAGCCCCCTCTCCCAAATTCATTCTATTTTTTCCCTCCTTGTTCACTGAGCTCTGCTTGTCTTCCAACCGTCAAATACGTCGAGCTCTCCCCTACCCCAGGGCCTTTGCACCTTCTAGTCTCTCCCCAGTTGTGGATCATCCTCATTCCCCCAGGAGTCCATTTGTAAGCTACCTCTTCAGAGAAGGGGCCAGCCCTCTCCAGTTGATCATTCCCTACCTGTTTCCCTCCAGGAGCTTTCTCTCATTTGTCACTAGTTTTTTTCTATCTTTAGCTTCTTTTTACATGTGTTTCCTTCACTACCATCTGAATTCCATAATTGCAACTAAATATGTGGTTATTGATCATTATTTTCCAGTACCCAGAACCAGGCCTGGTCCATGACAAACACTTGGTGATTTTTTTTCTTTTTGGTACTGGGGATTGAACCAAGGGGTTAGATACCTCCAAGCCACACTCCCCATCCCTATTTCATTTTTTGTTTTGAAACATAGTCTTACCAAGTTGCTGAGGGTCTTGCTAAATTGCTGAGGCTGGCCTTGAACCTGGGATCCTCCTGTCTCAGTCTCCCAAGTACTAGGATTATAGCTATGAATCACCATACCCAGCATGATCATCTGCTTTTTTAAGAAACAAAATAAACAGATGATCTTATGGCATGGATCTCTCCAGGAATATCAAGTGGTCCAATGACTGGTGATGATCAGACATTGCCAAGAAACCACCGTGCAAGAGTCTGGCCAGGAACAAGTGCACACATTTGAAAGGCTCATGTTGTGTAAAACAAGACCAAGGAGCCGGGGTCCTGAGGGCGAGCCAGGTAGACTGCAGTCAAGTCCCGTTGCAGAGACCAAGCTCATGCCTGGGTGAACAGAGAATATGCTTTTCTCGAGGTGAAAGGTGAATCAGGAGACGCAGAGAGCCCGGGCACACCTGAGCAGGATGTGGCGGGGTCTTTTCAAAATGACTTTCTCTTCCTTGGCAGGTCAGGAATGCATCTAGAGCCTTTCCAGAGTGCCAGGTTCTTATTCGCGTAATGAATGTATTGATTCACGTTCGTCCTCAAGAGATTCTGAAGACCACAGAGTTGTCAGACTGAAAACAGAGGATTCCATTGCTGGTCATGGGGCCAGGGAGCAGAGATGGGGCTCAGCACACTTCGTGAAGGTACTCTCTGCCCAGTTACTATTCTTCAGGGGGTTTAAGTGGCTATTTATTCCAGGACTTACCTACTTTATTGCTCTCAGCAAACATGCCCTTCCAGGCTCATAATCTGTCCATCTTAACAAAGAAAGTAGAACAGGACAACTCATTCATTCATTCATTCATTCATTCAACAATTGTTTTGGTAATCAGAAGCAAGATAGAATTAAAAAGAAGTAGAATCAAGCTAAATAATTCGCTAGCAATTTGCTAATCTTCCCCTGCTCTCCAGTCTGGCTTCCATAGTCACCAGGGGAATTTTTAACACAACCAATAAGTATTGACTATCTGCTATGGCCCATGCATCATTTATCTCAGCGGCGAATAACAGCAGCTCTGTTCCTGACCTTCGCGGTATTTGTCTAAATCCATCAGTGGCTCCTCATTGTCCTTGGGTTAAAGTCCAATTCCCCATCTTCACATTCAATTCTATGCATAAGGATCTTAAAGAGATAGTCCTTTTCTTTTTTTTCTTTTTATCTACTGCAGCACAGCTTGAGTTTCAGCTGTACAGAACATTCTATCATTCCCCCCCACACACGCTGCCTCTGGACCTTTGCACATGCTGCTTGCTTGGAATTGTCCCCATTACCTTTCTCCTATACCGGCCTAGGTCCACTTGGCGGCCACCGGTCATCTCTAAGAACACCTCAACAGCCGCCTCTCTAGAAGGTGGCCCCCAATCCGCCCAGGCTGAGTTAACTGCACTTAGCATGTTATTACTTCTTGACTAGAGTGTCTCCTGAGCTGCTTGAAGCCCCACATGTGATCCTCACCTACATCCTCAACGAGCCCAGTTCCAAGCACACACGAGGCTTCAAAATAACAGCTGTGCTCTGATAACTGCACGAATGAAAAATAGTCACGGGAGCTGTGACATTTATTAAGTGCGAGGCACTTTTCCAAGTGCTTTATACTCGTGTTTCTCTCATCGTGTCCTAACTAGCGCCATAGGAAATATGACTATCTCCCTGCGCTGATGCCCGGTGACAGGCGAGCTTGCCCCGAGACGGAGGACAGACGGTACTGACCTGTGGGTCAGAGCGCCTGCACGCCGGGCTGCCCCCTCCCCAGGCCTCTCTGTGCTCACTATTTGCAAACCCCTGGTGCCTTTTTGGAAACAAGTGCAGCCTTCAGAGCCAGCCAGGCCAGGGAGAGCTTTCCCTCTGCCTCCAGAGCCACGCTCAGGAGAGGTACTTAGCTCATCCCTGCTGAGCACTCCCCACCTGCCAAGTACTGGACCCCACCACAGAGGGAATCGCAACAGAAACGCTAACGGACACTAACTAAGAATTAATTAAGAGCTAGTTATTTTGCCTTGAAATTCACTTTTTTTGTTTAAAATACTGCCATATTTTATTTTATTAGTATTTAATAATTTCTTATGACTAGTTAATAACCAACATTTGATGATAAACGTGTCAGCCACTGATCTAAGCACTTTTACCGCATCTGTTGGGTTATTTACTACTCATGACAAGCTTAAGTGGCCAGTTCTGTTGTTCACTATCCTTGCTGTAAAATTAATAAACTAGCTGGGCATGGTGGCTCACGCTTGTAATCCCAGTACTTGGGAGGCTGAGACTGGAGGATCCGGGTTCGTGGCCAGCCTCAGCTACTTAGTGAGGTCCTCTGCAACTTAGTGAGACCCTGTTTCAAAAATAAAGAATAAAAAATTGGGCTGGGGGGTGTAGCTCGGAGGTAGAATGCTCCTGGATCCCATCC
>PVLC010000616.1:123110-193410 GCA_004027655.1 Graphiurus murinus | reverse complement strand
TTTTTTTTTTTTTTTTGCGGTACTGGGGATTGAACTCAGGGGCATTCTACCTCCAAGCTATACCCCCAGCCCTATTTTTTATTCTTTATTTTGAAACCGAGTCTCACTAAGTTGCGGAGTGCCTCACTAGGTAGCTGAGGCTGGCCGAGAACCCGGATCCTCCGGTCTCAGCCTCCCGAATGCTGGGATTACAAGCGTGTGCCACCACGCCCGGCTTATTTTGTCCTCTTTTTAATCTGTCACTCTCTAGTGGTTTTTCCTTTTCCTGATGCAAATTTCCACTTTCAACCCGGAAATTTTTGTCTTTCCTTAAGCTTTGTGCTTTATCTGTTTCACTTCTTTTCTGTTAGACTTTCTATCATTTTCCCTTATTTTCCTTGTGATTATCATTTTGTCACTAAATTAAAAATGATCTAGTCATAGGGAGAAGCATAGGATTAATATTAACAGTATGCAGGTATACCAAAGCAAGGGATAACCATAAGTATTGAACAGATTTAAGACAAAGCTATTGTCACATTCTAGAATTACCTCTACCTTTGCAATCTCAACCTCTGCCACCATGTAATGCTTTTTGAACTGATCCAGATATGAAGCCCATTGTTTTTCATACCTTTAAACTATCATGAGTTTTGCCTATCTTTCCTCTTTAGGTCTCCTTTTCATAGCTGACAAGTATTTCCTTTCAAAGATATTCAACAATTTTTCTCTTTCCACCAGTCGTTGACTATACAGTCTCATTTTATTTTTGTTTAGTTTTTTTTTTGTTTTGTTTTGTCTTTTTATCACTAAGTAATTATTAATTGTACCTTTCAACCTTCAGGATCTTCTTTTCAGTCTGGAATTATTTATATAATTATGCAGTAGCCATATACACTTAGTAAACCCCTAATTCTGGTTGAACCAAAATATATGGATCCTCAACTGAGCTCTTACTATAGTTTAGAGGTTGAATGTTTCCTAAAGTCCCATGATGAGTTGTGGGTAATTCAATACCAGATGATAATTATCACCATAGATGTATCCAACATCTTCCAAAGCTCCCCCCCATTACTATTAGTGGTGATAACATTTAACAAAAGACCTCCCTCTTAGCTAATTTTAAATATACAATATGGCATTGTTAGCTATAGACATGATACTAAACATCAGGTCTCCAGAATTTATTCATTTTATAACTGCAACTTCATACCTTTTGACCAATATCTTCCTATTTCCCTCATACTAAGACCCTTACTCGTCTGTTTCTACGACTTCACATTTCTAACATTCCACATATGAGTGAAACTGGGCAGAATTTGTCTTTTCAGTGTCTGCTTATTTTACTTTTCATCATGTCCTACAGGTTCATCTATGGCATGACTACTTTTTAAGGCTGACTGATATTTCATTGTATATAGGTATATATTTTCTTTTTACATTCTTTTGCCAATGGGCACTTAGGTCATTACCACATCTCATCTTTTCTGAATAATGCTGCCAATGATTGTGGAATTGTATTCAAGACAGTGATTTTATTTCCTTTGGATTTATACTCAGAAGTGGCATTGCTGGATAACACAGGAGTTTTATTTTAAAATTTTTTGAGCGATCTTCATACTGTTCTCCAGACTGGCTGCACTGATTTACATTCCCATTAACAATGTATGAGGGTTCCCTCTTCTCCATATTCTTACCAACACTTGGTATTTTTCATCTTTTTTTTTATAAAAGCCATTTTACAGGTATGAAATGAGATCTCCTTGGGGCTTTAATTTGCATTTCCCTGCTGATTAGTGATGCTGAGCATTTTTTTCCATATAGAATTTGGCTATTGCATATCTTCTTCTAAGAAATATATATTTGGGTCATTTACCCATTTTAAAAATCAGGTTATATTTGGTTTTTGTTCATTTGTTTGTTTTGCTATTGAGTTGTTTGAACTCCTTGTAATATGAACCCTTCATCAGATGTATAATTTTCTCTTCTTCACTCTGATAACTATTCCATTGCTGTATGGAAACTCTTTAGTTTGATTCAATCCCATTTTCTATTTGTCTTTATTGCCTGTGCTATAGGGGTTATCCAACTCCCCCCCAAAGTCACTGCCAGACCAATGTCAAAGAGTTTATTCTCATACTTTTAAAGTTCCAGATTTTACAGTTAAGTCTTTAATCCATTTTGAGTTGATTTTTTTCAATGGGGTGAAATAAAAGCATCTAATGTCATTCTCACCCATGTGGATATTCAGTTTCCCCAACACCACTTATAAAGCGACAGTCTCTGTTGTATGTTCTTGGCACATTTGTCAAAATCAATTGATCATAAATATGTAGAACTATTTATTTCTGCGCTCTCTTTTCTGTGTCATTGGTTGATATTTCTGTTTTTCCTCCAGGACCATGCTGTTTTGATTGCTGCCACTTTATAATATACTTTGAAAGATGATGTGATGCTTCTAGAGTTTTTTTTTTTTTAAATACTTCTATTAGTGTATTATAATTATACATTATAATGAGGTTGAAAGTGATACAAAATATGTCTATACTTACACATCACTTAATGTATTCTATTCTGCATCCCACTCTTCCTACCTCTTCATATACATTAGTGAGATTGGTAGTGGTGCCTTCATATATAGATATAACATTAAACTGTTTTATTCTTCAATCCTCCTTTCTCTCCTCCCATTTCCCTCCTTCAATCCCCTTTCACTATTCTACTGATCTCTTTAATTTATCTAAAGTAAGGAACTCATTTACTGACCCCACCCACCCTTATCCCCTGGATAAAACAGAGGCTAAAAGGGTCTTTTAATATTGAACCAAGGTGCCATGGGGGAGATATGACATGGAAAAAGTGAAATCATTCTTTTTACCCTCTCCTCTCTGATGTATTTATTTCCCAATTTTTCTCCACTGAGGAGCTGGAACCTTTTAGCTAGACTCCTGGACTCCCATAAAGGTTTTTTGTTTGTTTGTTTGTTTGTTTTATCATGTGTGGTTTTTAAAACCTGTGTTTTAAACCAGAGGCTTGAGAGCTGGAACTTCCTATCCTGTCACCTTCCTGACATTCCAAGTGGTGCCTTCATTGCGTTTCGTGCCTTCTCTCTGTAATTGGTATTGCTTATCTCTTTAATTTCATCCTTTGAACATCTACTCCATAACCTTCTCTGTGCTCTCTGTCTACAGTGGCCTTCCCTATTACTCTCCATTATGACACGTTTACTTTTAGCATATGTGACGAGGATTATTTTTTGTTTGTATTTATTGTTGTTTACTTGGGTATTAGTTTACTTTTGCCACTGTGATAAAGTTCAAGGAACTTTACCTACCTTGTTTACTCTTGTAGCCTCTAGAACAACATTCAAACAGTGGAGGCTCTCTGAATAATTACTGAATTAAGTAAATGTCTGAAAGGGCCCTGAAGTTTCTTCTGAAGCTATAAAAAAATCTAATTAATCTATTATTTTGCCGAAATAAAATCTAATTTCTCAAGTATTAGCATTTGTAATAAAAATGATTTATTCTCCAGCTTTATGTTTTGATTACATATGTAGTGTAGCCAATTATATTTTATTGCAAGTTTAAAGCAGTTCTGTTATATTCTAGATCAAATAGTTTTTACGAGCCTTCCAGGAAGCCTAAACTGTATTTATTACATTGTTTCTGCATGAAAATATGATGCATGGTCCCAATATAATTTTTTTTCTTCTTCTCAACAAACTTTAGTTCAAGAGTAAGTTTTATATTGATGATGGCCTACATATGAGTTCTGAGCAATCCTTCAACCTTTGTGTCAGAGACCTGTTTGCATTAAGAACAACATAGGATTCACACAACAACTATATTGAGGGGTGTTTTCAGAAGCAGGCAAGATGTAAATGGCAAATAGGCAAATACAGTCCTTTACACCAAATGAGGAAAACGTATGGTATGCAACTTCAGTTTTTGTTAGATATTTCTGCAGTGACTGTCTCTAACTGGAGCTCTTGCTACTTTCTAAAAGCACCATTATTTATAAAAGGTATTTATGGGTGCATATTTCCTTGTTGTTTAGAAAAAAAAATAGAATGGGTTGTTTCTCATTCAGTGGGGTTGTTTCTTAACATTCATATGAATGTTAAGAAAAGGTATTCTCTTCTACTCCAAAATATTTTCGATTTTATCTTATATCCCTAATTTTCTTAGCTATTTGTGAAATTAATAGAAGTTATATTCTGCATTATTTAGCTCAACTTTTTTTTTTCTTTTTGGTACTGGGGACTGAACCCAGAGGCATTCTACCTCTAAGCAATACCCCAGCCCTTTTTATATTTTTGTTTTTGAAAGAAAGTCTTAGTAAGTTGTTGATAGTGTTGCCTGGTTGCTAAGGCTGTCCTCAAATCTGTGATTCTCTTGTCTCAGCTTCCCAAGGACTAGAATTACAGGTGTGTACCACCACACCCCACTAGTTCAACTATTTTAATTAAGTAGTTTATTTTATGTTAGTCAGAGGTTTAACTTTTTTTAAAAAATAAATGGGACTTTACCATATCTTTCTGACCAGAAATTATTATATAATTTATTAAATACAGATAATATCTAAATTTCTATACTAATTGTCATAAGATCAAAATGGTTATTTTAATAGAAAATTATATAAATTTAGTGGCTCTCAGGGCAAAATGAAAAGTGCCACCATGTCCATGTAATCAGTAGAACTCCATTTGTACATGTTCTTCTTAAATGGATTTTAGTTTGTCTGAAGTTTAGCAAAAGCAGCTTGATCATTCAAAATATTGGGAAATAAGTTAAAATGTTTTATATTTAAGTGTTGCAACTTAGGATTATGTGTATATATTTATGTTCCTCATTTTATCAAAATACATTTTTCTCCCTTCAAGCCTAACATTAGGCATAAAACTTCTCATAACAGACTGTATTGGTCAATATGTCTCTGGAAAAGGTGTTTTGTATCTCAGAGGTAGCATAAGCACCATTCAATGTGATGTTGCCATGGAAACAGCTCTCGCTCGCTCGCTCTCTCTCTCTCTCTCTCTCTCTCTCTCTCTCTCTCTCTCTTTTAATTGAACCGCATAGTAAGTAGTCTTATAAAACCCACCAACCCATAACTTGCTGGTGCCCCAAGGCAGCTTTAACTTAAGCACCTTGCCTTTGTCTTTATTTTTTCAATCTAAGGGATTCAGGTGTTTGACTATACCTGTTTTATGAGTCTAATGTGCTTCGGAACTTAAATCCTTCCTTTGTTGACCACAGATAATTTCTAAACAGGAGCTCAAGACGGTTATAAAATCAAGGCAAGAATGCAAAATTTCCATTGCAAGAAGAACAAAAGCAAACTTCTATGTAAGGCCATGTCTATAAAATGCACACTGAATAAGATCCCAATATTTGATCATCTGGTTTCACCAGAACTTACATGTTGCACAATGCAAAGAAATCATGCTGGAAATATGGAAACCACAAAAAGCACTGTACTAAAACAAGTCCTGGGCAACAGGACATATATTTTAGTTTACTTAGAAATTCTCCTGGGATCTAAGAGTGCCATTTTCCTTCCTGATGCAAGCGCACACATCGTAAAACACCTATGCCCTAGTGGAGAGATACTGCTTGCAGCCAATAATACTCATTTTAACTCCTTCTCTACTCACTTTGCTTCCTAGAGACAATAATCACTTTGGTTATTTTGCTAGTTATTTATGCTTATCTGTTAATAAACCTCTTTACATTAAAATGGAACATGTAAGAATTGCTAGCATTCTCTAAGAAGATAGAGCCGTTAACTTGCCTTAAAGAGAAGGCATTGTAATGTTGATAAAGAGATCATTCCAATAAAATTAATGTAGTGTTAATAAATAAAGAAAATGTTCTTTCTAATGAGTAACACTATCCTCTTCCAACTGTAAGAGCAACTATAAATAATAGTTTACAAGTTTGCATTGGATATTGACCCTTAACAATATCAAAGAAACCTAAAGTTCAGAGTTTAGAATTTACCTTGTTCAATTTCCCATGCAAGTAGAGATCCTATTTACAACATCACCTAAAACTGATCTAATATGTTTCTACATCATCTCTCAGTATTTCTAAATTTTGACTGTATGCATGTCAATGATGATTGCTTTCTCAAAGTTGCTAGCACTGCTTTACAAAGTGAATCATTTGCCACAGCTGAGTGGGCTATTATGATAGCATATCCTTTGCAGAGCAGTCCTCTGCCTCTGCCTCAGAGAAAGCACAGAGGAAATAAAACATTAGGGCAAGCAGATAATAGGAGAATAAAAATGTGTCTACACGATCTTCACAAGAAGAATCTCAGAATATGAAGGGCAGGTGAGAGATGTGCTGAGACACTTCCCCATGAGCATCTTTTGCTCCTACTGTCTTGCTGAGTATGCAAATAATTCAAGCCCTTACACACTCTTTACCCTGGCCCTTTTTCAGTGTTGTGTTTGCTTGAGCAACCTTGAGGGATGATATGCTATGCATCCTTCTGAGACAAAGAGTAGGCTTGCTTACTAGTTATAAAACAACAGGGCTACTACCATCCTAGTGTTCCTTGGCTATAAAGAAAAGCCACTGCATGTGTAATACCACTCTGGGCTCTCCGTGTCATATCACTGCTGTGGGACATGGAGGCCACAGGGAAACTGATGCAAATGTGCTGCTGGGGCCTGTGGTACTTGCTCTGATGTGAGTAACAAAGTTCTTTGTCTCTGACCCAAGTTCTTGGTCTTGTGTCTTCTGCCAGCCTTCATGAAGCAGTAACAGTCTTATTTATTAGCTCATTTGTAGGGTAAAATCCCAGGCCAGAGAGGAGGAAACTGCATTCATTCACTCCAGGTTCCTTTTGGGACTGACATCATTGGATACCTGAATGGTAACCTTGTTCTTGCCAGATAAGAGAATGGTGACTTAATTATTCTAAATTCATAAGGCATTACCTTTGGTAGATGTTTCATAAATAAGTAAAATCTTTTTTTTTATTTGTTTGTTATTTGTTGTGGTACTGGGGATTAAACCCAAGAGCATTCTACCTCTGAGCTACATTCCCAGCCCTATTTTGTTTTTCATTTTGAAACAGGGTTTCACTAAATTGCTAAGGGCCTCACTAACTTGCTGAGGCTGGCCTCAAATCTTCAATCTTCCTGTTTCTGCCTCTCAAGTAGTAGAATTACAGGTGTGCACCTTTATTTATTTTTAAAGCCCAAATAAAAGGCAAAGGGAGGTTATCATTGCTCAGAGGTATGTATTAAGAGTTTTGTGGGTTTTTTTTTTAATAACATGAAGGGGTGTTTTTGCCCTTCTCTGAAACATGAAACTTCTAGACTAACATGAATCTAACTACTGGAAATAGAATTTTAGAACTTTGACTACAGGTGTGTTTAAATGATGATTTTGAAACCACCATAAGCAGTATCTTAACAAGATATATGCACTTTGTTTTCCTTTAGCAGAAGTGATATGACAGACTTTATTGGCTTTGTTAGGCAATTCTGTTATCATGTGAAAATGTCAACTCTGTCGCTCCTCAGATAGCTGTTTGGGCATATCTGCTTGCCTTCAAATGGCATCAGGCTAACTGTACTTTGGCACATTCAGAATACACATTCTGGAATGTGCTGGTGCTCCATGGTTACCAAATCCATAGGTGGGAGAATAATATTTATAAAGATAATCTGAAGAACATGGGATCTCTTTCTCTAGACTGTTATTTCTCAAACTTTGGATTGAGTTGAAAACTTCCTGCCTATGCTTCACGGCATTTGCTCTTGGTAATGTTTTTGGTTTTATTTTTTTTAACTGTCTTATACTTTGGAATAATGTCTATATTTTAGTGATGCTATATGTAGCACCATAAAACCACTGTAAGGCTATCAATAAATTGGTCATTGGAGGTAACAGAGCACAATGATTACCTGTCACATCTTACTACCTGAACTTAATCTTGACATTAGAACTTAATAGCTATGTCACCTTGGGTGTATTATGTAGCATCTCTAAGTCTGTTTTTCTGGGTGTAAAATGAGGATGATAATAGTACTCAAATCTAACAGTGACAAGGATTTAGGATAAAATGAATATGAAGTGCCTGAATTAGAGTCAATGTTCATCAATAGTAGCTCATAAATACATACAAATATACCGAATATCCTCCAAAAAGCCTCTAAGTAGACTATTCCCAAAGGTCATACTATCAAGAATCAAGAATAGTTGAGTAGTTGAATTTATCCTAGGAATAGTAGGCATAGATATTGGAACTAATGATTGAACAGATTTCCTTCTTTTTACCTCTGAAATTTTAAAAATCTAATTTGTGTCCTCGATGAATAAGTACAAAGTAATTCATACTATATATTTTACCCCTGATGTCAAATTATGGTCTTGCTATTATTTTCCTTCCTTAGTAAATATATGGATATTTGGGGTCTTATAGACTGGGGCTAGAACCACTGAATCCATTGCTCATTAGCTGATTAAACTTATTGAGTTTTTAGCCTCTTTAACATTCCTTAATCTGCTTATAGGGTTAATATTGGTATATCTAATAGGATTGTTTTAAGAAAAGTACACACTGCCTAACAAGTAATAAGATTTCAATAAATGTCAGTAACTTTAATTATTTATGTTATCTTGCCATAGTTTTATCTGTATAAATCACTGAAAATCTTCTCATTTTTTCCAAGTAAGGAGATGAATAAATAGATATATACCTGGGATGTTGCCATAGCAACACTGTCTCCTTTCCCAGGGTTTAGGATCTGGGGATTTTCTCACAGTTACTCAAATGTGACACTGACCTATGACCTGTGGATGAATGAGAATTTGCCCGATCTGATGAATGCTTCAGTTGGTTGAACCCTGGAACTAAATTTAGATACTAGATACTTGCCCTGAAGACCAACAAAGCTTGCTCTGTGATGCTCTGCAGAGAACCGGGGCACTCTCATGCCTGTCTCACACCTGGTGATCGAAATAGTTGTCTTTTTTCCTAGTTGGCATCCCAGCACTTGCATTAACATCTGCAGTAATCCTCAGCCTAGATGGATTCCTACCTTTTTTACTTCACTTCTGTGGCCCTGAGCAAGTTATTTTTATCTCCCAGGTTTCTCATCCATAAAATGGAGATAAGATTCAGAGGTGTGAGGATGAAGTAAGTGAGCTCTTCTATAAATACATAAAGCTCAGTGCTTTGCCTGTTGGAGACACTCTGTCAATGTAAATTTGACTTGTTTCCCTTTTCTCCTTTAGGGTCTTCAGATTGACCCTTGGGTTAATAGCAGAAAGGTAAAGGTTATATTACCTTAAGTTTCCTTATAGCCTTATTTAACCTAGTAAAAAATAGGCCTCGATGCCAAGCCCAAAGGCGTAGTCCTCCACCCGAAACAGAGTTTCTTGCTTATGTCTTTTCAGAGGAGTTTGGCTGCTCATGGATGAAATCAATAAGAGTAGGTAGGAGAAAAAGAGGGAGCAGAAGGAGAAGCAGTTATTGGCTATCTTATGAAATTGATTGAAAACAGTGGAGAGTACAGTACCGATGGTGAAGCATCATGTGGCTGCCTGGGGCCTTCAGCTCAGCCTCTAGGGAGAGGATCATACCACATATCACTAGCAGGCATTAGGGTTTAGATATGAAGTGCCCCCCAAAACTCATGTGTGGAAGGCTTGGTTCTCAAGGCAGCAGTGGGGGCTTTTGAGAATGACTGGATCATGAGGGTTTTGACCTCATCAATGGATTCATCCTTTGATGGACTGATAAGTTGATGGTATTTGGGGGAAGTGGTGAAAACCTTAGGAAGTGGGGTCTCATTGGAGGGGGGCCCTAGTGGGCCACTGGAAGGGTGCCCTGGAAGGGTATTTCTTGCCCCTGACCTCTTCTTTTCTCTTTCTCTTTATTTACTCACTCTCCTCTCCCCCTTCCCTTCCTGGCCACAATGAAGTAAGAAGCTTTCCTCAGCCACGATGCTTCTTGCTTCTGCCTTGGAATAGATCAACCATAGGCTGAAACCTCAGATACCCTGAGCCAAAAAAAAAAACCCAACCAACCAAACAAACAAACAAACAAACAAACAACCCCTTTCCTCCTCTAAGTTGATTTTCTCAGGTATTTGTCAAAGTGATGGAAAGCTAACTAACATACTTGGGCACAGACCCAAATTCAGAATTCAAAGTACAGTTTCTACTGAATATATATCACTTTTGTACCTCAGTAATGTCAAAGAATCCTAAATCAAACCATCCTAAGTCAGGGACTCTGTGTATGTCAGCCTGTCCTCCGAAGTTCAGCAGAAAACCAACTGTCTTTCTGAAGCTCATCTGTTATCCATATGCAGAAATAATTGCTCTTCATTTCCAAAAGCATTTTTTCTAACTTTCGTATGGCACTGAGCATGTATCTTACTTCCCTCTTTAATCTCAGAAAAATTGTGAGGTTGGGAAAGTTATAACATATTATAACACAAAGCCTGGCCACAGCCCTTGCACATCATTGGTGAAAGAAAATCTAAATGGCAAGTTAATTACTACCTGAGGACAACAAGAAAATCCCATGGTAGTGTAGTGGGATAATGCGGTCCCACTCGTGGGTCCTTGGCCTCCGTGATAAAAAGAATTTTAACACGTGCCAGTCGGGGACAAAAGGCAGGTATTTATTCAGGGAAACAAGGGACTGGGAAAACAGGTAAGCGGAGATCTTCTGAGTCCCAGAGCAGGAGGGCAAGAGAGAGAGAGAGAGAGAGAGTCCTTGCCTCCTTAGTCCTTATATCCAAGGGGGTTGGCCTGGAATTCCGGAACACTGGTATAGGTGGTCGATAGGTGGGCGTTCCAAGTTGGATCCTCCTCTTCCTCAGGTTTCTGAGATGGATCTGACCTTGGCCGTGAATCTCAGGTGTTATTGGCCCTGAATCTCAGGTGGGGGCAGGGCTTCCGGGGATAGGGTGTGGGACTTCCTAAGAAACTTCCAAGGAGTGGAGTTAGCTTAAAACTCTCCAGAATTTAAAACTATATTTTTACTTTTCCTCCTAGTGTCTCCTTCCTACCTAAATTTTATTCTTCCTATTCTACCTCATCAGTAGGTTAACTACTACCTGAGACAACAAGATGACAAATGTTTCCCATCACTTTTGATGCTGATTTGTCATATCTGATTTGCCTTATTACTGTGTTTTGGTGGTGGCCACAGAACTCAAAATTTATACTACCATATACATGCAGTAAATACATATTATTATTTCCATTTAAAACATTTAGGGATATGGAAAAGTTTTCTTTTGGTGTTTCTAGATCACATGTGTGGTAAGAGAGCAGAGGTTGATATTCGCTAATAAGAACTGCGATGATGTTTGAACATGTCTATTTTTAATAGCAATGATTTGTGTAGGCTGCATAGTTAAAGCTACTTTCTAAGATTACATCACTTAAAAATCCTTATAGAAGTTATAATATTCTCCCACAAAGGCAAATGTAAGTTCTATATATGCATTGTCTACATATGCAAAGTCATAATGCAACAGTCTTTAAGAGATGAAATAGAGGCAGAATTCATGCTATATTCAAAGCAAGCAATTTTCTGTGATTTTAAGTATATGCAAAGAAATCCCAAGCGCAATCTGCACATTCAAGTTGTGATTTCTAAGAAATAAAAATGTGGGGTCTACTTATGTCCCATGGAATTCCTTTCCCCTTTTCTACAAAGGCCATCTACTTATAGTAGTATTATGGGTGAATATTGGTTTAGAATATAAAAAGAGTCAATATTTCATCTTTGAATAATGCAGAAGATAATATATGCAGGAAAGTTTTTTTTTTTTTCCAAAGCATGTCTGAGTATATACCTTTGAATTTAACTGGAAAACATGTCATTCCATTCAGAACTCTGAATTAAGATGCACTATTTTTTTTTTTTTTGCTGAAGGCTATTTTAAATTAGGCTAATAAATTGCTACTCTCTGCCTTGCGTGATAATGCATTACATTATCTACTGATGTACATGTATTGTTTGACTCTAATGGTGTGGAAATTAAATGTGAGACAGGGGCCAGATGTTCCTATAGATGAATATGAAGTATGACTCTGGCATAGTTATGTCTCATTGGGACACAGAGGAAGAATGCAATAACCAACAACAGCCAACACCAAGAAATTTCTCTGATATTGATCCCTCTTCAGAATGAACACGCTACACGCTTCCATCCTCTCCGGGTCCCTGTCTGAGGAGGCTTCTAAATGTCAGTGGTGTTTGCACCTGTTCATAAGGAAAGAATCTTATTTCCTAAAATAGAAAATAAAACGAAATTGTGAATATGAAACTATCCGGAAGGGTGTCCAGAGATGGCAAATATTTGTCATCTTTATTTGAGGGCTGGCTGCAGCTTGCAATGATTTCCTGGATTTTTGCACCTCGACATGGAAGTGAGATTTCCATGGGTCATTCCTCTGCTCCTTGCAGTTCACAGCAGGGTAGGAGAGCTATGGGACTTGGGGGAAGGGTAATGGAAAGCAAATGGGTCTTATGGTGAATTTTAATGAAGATTCCCTGCTGGCTTTAGCCCCATTGCTGGGGAGTGGGGGAGAAGAAACCCATAATCTCCTATCCCAGGCTAATTTACAAATGGGATTATAATTCAAATAGTAGAAACTTATCACTAGAAGGTGGTGGGGACAGGGGGATGCATGAGATTTTTGTGGCTGCTGCTTCTACTGGGGCAAACTAAACCAAAAATAATATGTAGCTGTACGTTCAAGATTGGGAGGGAAGTGGCAAGAAGAAACATACATTATCACAGTGCTTTTTTTTTTTTTTTTTTTTTTTTTTTTGCGGTACTGGGGATTGAACTCAGGGGCATTCTACCTCCGAGCTACACCCCCAGCCCTATTTTTTATTCTTTATTTTGAAACCGAGTCTCACTAAGTTGCGGAGTGCCTCACTAGGTAGCTGAGGCTGGCCGCGACCCCGGATCTGGCCGCGACCCCGGATCCTCCGGTCTCAGCCTCCCAAATGCTGAGATTACAAGCCTGCGCCACCACGCCCAGCTCACAGTGCCTTTTTTGCAAGTCTGTTTGATGGATGTAGAGGGAACTTCTGAGGCTCTGGAGCATGGGCTTCAGTTGTGGATTAAAAGGGTGAAGAAAGAGATCTATGGGTATGTCCAGCAATATCTGAGAATTGTGGTGAGTGACCACTGTAACTCAGCAAAAGGTTAGACCAGGGTTTTACGTTCTTATAAAAGAGTTGCTGAATACCAAGAGAAATATCAAGGGGGGGAATGTAACAGGGAGGAAGAGAAGAATTTATCCTTTCTAGAGTTATTTCAGCTGCAAGTGTTATTATCAAATTTTTTCCTTCTCTGTGGTTTACTGGAAATGCTGGCTAGTGAGAGATGCACGGCTTTGTGCACTCCTCATCGGCAGTGGTATTTCCTGTCTGATTTATGTGAATTCACTTCTTTTTCCCTTTACTTAGCATCCTTTCTGATTTTTAGCCCAATAAACTTTGATGTCTCAGGAGGAGCCTAATTTCTACCTTTGGTCTTATTTTTCTTTTTCATTACATGTTTAAAGCAGTGTTTTGAAACTTTTCCTTATTAATCATAAAGTGATCAATTTATCTCTCATGTGAATTTGTACACAGATGAACGTCACACCTTTCTGGATCTATCTCTTGAGCTCTATGTGAGCAGAACCCTGCTGCTTTCTCATTTTAAAACATCATGAATTACCATTTAACATGGTGTTGGTACCACTGGGTTGCATTTCAGCCTCCCAGGACCACAGAGGTACAGCAGTCTGGAAGTCTCACCTTTATGATAACAATGCTTTCTCTCTTGGTTTTTTTTTGTTGTTGTTGTTATTTGTTTGTTTTGTAGAACTGGAGATTAAGTCCAGGGGTATTCTACCTCTGAATTACATCACCAGCCCTATTTTTTTAAACAGTGTCTCACTAAATTGCAGAGAGATTCACGAAGTTTCTGAGGCTGGCTACAAACCTACAATCCTCCTGTCTCAGTCTCCCAAGTATAGGGACTGTAAGTGTGCTCCACCAAGCCTAGCTAAAATGCTTCTTTCTTGATCACCTAACCATATCAGTTCTCATCATCTTGGAAACAGATTATTTGCAGAATACCCTTTGATAAGTTGATGTTGGTATTTTTTGTGCTTAACAAGTTTCTTGGTTATTCTGCCAAATTTAGTAATTGGAAACCTCCATGTTAAGCCCAAATGTTGTTCCTACTTTTTTTTTGAGGGGGAAGAAAGTATGAGAAATTGAACACAGGCATTCTATCTCTGAGCTACACACCCAGTCCTTTGTTTTTTTAGGGTCTTGTTAAGTTGCTGATGCTGGCCTCAAACCTCTGTTTTTCCTGTCTCAGCCTTCCACATTCTCAAGTACTGGTATTACACAATACCTGACTCAGTTATTTCTACTTTTTTTTTTCTTTATGGTGCTGGAGATTGAACTTTGAACTCAGGGGCACTCTACCTCTGAGCTACTACTTCAACACTTTTTATTTTGAAACAGTGTCTCACTAAGTTGCTGGGGCTAGTGTTGAACCTGTGATCCTCCTGCCTCAGCCTCCCAAGTACTGGGATTACAGGCGTGCACTACAGTGCCTGGCTAGCTATTCCTACTTTTGACCAGTTATTTCTTCCTCAGAACAGGCACATTCAGGGAAAGATGGGCCCAGGATGAAGGGGGGAAGGAAGCCACTTTGAGCAACCTTTACCTCCACAAGTCATAGAATTGTTGCATTAAGTGAGATACTCCTCAATACATGCTATAAACTGCACAATCATACATCACATTAATGGGAGTTGGGAAGAAGGATTTTTCTTAAGAGTCTGTTTGAGACAGTCAGATAATACTAAGCATCAACATATTTCCTCTCTCACGTTCTTCTCCATGTCATATTTATCATGACCTCTGTGAAATAGGTGCTGCAGGATTTATTAGGTGATTATGCCAATTCAATATATTACTGAGGATTTAATTGAAATGGACTTTTAATATTTTTGGAAATTTAATTTTCATTTTTCAATCTCACTGTAATTGGTCAGTACCTAACAGCTAAGTCAATAAAACTAATCAGGCATGCAATCAAGAATATAGGGTTGCATAATAAATGTGTGCCCTGTCCTAAATCTCTTTTGGAAATTGAGGGACGCACACATAAAAAGCATGAATGAATAGATGAAAACAATACTATGCATAAGAACTTTGCTTTGAGATTGTCCCTATCTGCCTAGGACTTATTTTGTGGTTGTTCTATGTGAATTCTGAACCTATTTACATGATTGCTTTCTTAGCCAATACTGTCTGCTAAGATCTGCTCAGAAATTGCTAAATATAAGGTCTGTCTTCATGTTGCCCCAGAATGTAAGACTTTACTTTG
The DNA here is from genome assembly GCA_004027655.1 of Graphiurus murinus. Classification (NCBI taxonomy): domain Eukaryota; kingdom Metazoa; phylum Chordata; class Mammalia; order Rodentia; family Gliridae; genus Graphiurus; species Graphiurus murinus. The sequence goes on along the minus strand of PVLC010000616.1, from coordinate 178,037 downwards.
ACCTCTGACACTACTATCATTTGAAGGACGACTTAAGTTTTGCGCCCAAGCACATCCTTCTCTAACTTCTGACCTTTGCCTCCATGTTTAGCTTTGCTCTCCCAACGTTCTCAGATGCAATTGACAATTGGTTCATTTAAACATATGATTAGGTGCTAAATTATGTTACCTATAATGAGAGGGGGCATATTGTAAGAGTGAAGATAAACAAATCAGTAAATGATTGTACTTACCAGTCCAGAGAATATTTCATAAAATGGGAAGAGATGATTTGGCATTGGTAATGGAGTAAGAATAGTGGTCTGTCTTCCATATCTTCTTACTTCTAACTTCCTTCATTTTTGTCTAGTTGTGTGTGTGTGTGTGTGTGTGTGTGTGTGTGTGTGTGTGTTGCTGGGATTGAACCCAGGGGCATTCTACCTGCAACCTACACCCCCATACCTATTTTATTTTTTACTTGGAAAACGGGTCTCACTAAGTTGCTGAGACTCTTGCTAAGTTGCTGAGGCTGGCTTCGAACCTGCAATCCTCCTTTCTCAGCCTCCCAAGTACTGATATTACAGGCATGCATCACCACACCTAGCTCATCTAGTTTTTATATGTCATATGAATTTATTCTCTTTATATAATATTCAAAGAATACAAAATAAATATAATTGGTCTCTATATCCATGGTTCCATATCCATTGATTCAACCAACTCCTGATCAAAAATATTTGGAAAAAAAAAAAAAAAAAAAAAAACTTGTGTCTGAACACAGAGAGACATTTTTCCTTATCATTCTTCTCTGAATAATAACAGTAAAACAAATACTGGCATAGGATTTGCATTGTATAATGTACTATAAGTAATCTAATGATTTAAAGTATACATGAGGATACGCATAGGTTACATGTAAATAACACCCCAATTTATATAAGGGACTTCTTTATCTTCACATTTTTGTATCTGTAGGAGTCTTAGAACTGATCCCTTGCAGACACTTGAAATCAACTGAAGAGAATAAAGAGTTCACTATTTGAAAGCTTCCCCAAATTACTCTCTTCTTCAGAAGTAGCTACAATGAATAGTTGAGTGCCTATCACCCCATCCCAGTCCTTCTGCATTTTTGCAAATAAATATTCACATGGAAAGCATACATTTTTAAATAGTTAGGACTGTGTTTTATTCTATAACTTTATTTTCTCCATTGATTATACCTTGGTGAATTTTTACTCATTTGTTTTTAGTGAGATATAATCCCTGTATCATAATGTTTACTCTTACAGCATACAATTTTATCATTCTTATTATACTCACAAAGCTGTGCAGCCATTGAAAATATTAATTATGTAACATTTCATCACCCCAAAAGGACCCCTTAATCACCATCAGCAGTAGCTTCCCATGCCCTACCTCCTAGCTAGAAGATTAATTCCTTTAGTATAGGTAAATTTTCTTTTATTATATCCTTGATTATTTTCTGTCTTGTCAGTCTTTATTCAGGAATATCAATTTCTCAATGGTGGATAGACTAAATAGTTTGTATATCTTTTATTCTTTTAAGTATTTTAAGCTTATTGTCTCAATATTTTTGTTAACTATGGCTAAGCCTCATTTTCATTATGATTTTTCTTATTGTTTCTAGTTTTATTTATACTGTTTGTTTTTGTATTTTTCTGTTTTTCCTAAAATATCTCTTTTCTTCTCATGCTGATCTTCTATTATATCACTGTGCTTTCCTTGTTTTAGTGAATTCATGTCCTTATTAAATTATTCAGTGACAGGGAACTCAAACTTTTCCTCTTCTGCCTTTGATAAGATCTTATTTGTGCTCTGCACGCATTCCTGGACCTCATTCCCACCTTGTCTGGGATCATCTATCTTTCCTGTGAACTGGCCCAGAGAGCAGGATGCAGTGAGAGGGAAGCACATCTGGGGCTTACCGCAGCCTCTGCTGAGGTCCTGGGTTCATTCTCAGTGCTGAGATCCCAGCAGATGTCATTTACTGGATTCCACTCCACCCAGCTTGGCATGAGTTCAACTCTTCTGGGCTTTGGCTCACTCCTCCAAGTTAGCACCATGTACTGAAGCAAGAGGATCACCCTCCCTTCCTGCTTCTGTCAAGGTCCAGATGTGGTTGATAGAGTATCTACTTAGTGTTTTATCTTCATTTTCCCAGACATAGCTACTCATGACCTCATCCCCTCCTCTTCAAGTGAAAGAGTAAAGTAGTCCCTCCTTATCCACAGTTTTGCCTTCCATATGGACTCATTTACCTGTGGTTAACTGTGGTCTAAAAACATTATATAGAAAATTCCAGAAATAATTCATAAGCTTTAAACTGTGCACCATTCTGAGTAGTATGATAGTATCTCCTACCATGCCACCCATGATATGAATCATCTCTTCTTCAGTATATCCAAGCTGTATATGCTGCCTCCTATCGGTCACTTAGTAGATGCCCTGGTTATCAGATCAACTGCAGCAGTATCGCAGTGCTTGTGTTCAAATGACTCTTATTTTACTTAATCGCAGCCCCCAAACACAAGAGTAGCAAGGCTGGAAATTCAGATATGCCAAGGAGATGCCATGAAGTACTTCCTTTAAATGAAAGTTCTCAACTTAAGAAAAACAAATTGTATGCTGAGGTTGGCAGGATTTATGATAGGAATACCTCTTCTTCTATCCATGAGGTTGTAAAAAATAAAAAGAAATCTGTGCTAGTTTTGCTATCACATTGTGAACCACAAAAGTTATGGCCACACATGTGAGAAGTTCTTAGTTAAGATGGACAAGTCATTGAAATAGTGGAAGACCTGAACAGAAAATGTGTTCTGAGTAACAGCAATGTGTTACAGTGAATTATAAATGACTTATTGTTATTGTTGTTAACCTCTTACAGAGCCTTAAATCTAAATTAAACTTTAACATAGGAATGTAGGTATAGGAAAAATAATGTGTGTGTATGTGTATACTATATTCAAAATAGTCTCAGGATTTGCATAGCTCCTTTATCCTCAGTGCTAATTCTGGAGGTGGAAGCAAGGTTGAGAATCCTATAGACTTGGCCATTACATGAGAATCTTCTCTTATTTCACCGGCTATCACTTTTTGAAGTTAATAATCATTTCCCACTGTTTTCTGCTTCTGGAAACTGTAGGGTAGCATAGAACTATTTTTATTTTGCTTTTGTCTATTGGAGGATGGAGATTCTATGCCACCACAACTTCATGGCACCACCATCTCCCAGACTACAAGTTATTTCAAATGTATTTGTGAGAAACGCATCTCAAGAACTGATACTAACGTATTAAAAATAAGTAAGCAGGTATATAAAACACATTCAAGGCCTTGATCTACCAAATACTAAATTTCATCTACATTGACCAACTGTTCATTTTGTACAAAGAACTGGACTTGGGTGTGTGAGAGACATAAAGATGAGTGAGAAGCGACAGAAAAATGGAGGAAGGAAAATACACTTAGATTATTCTACAAGATAGCATAAAGTACGTTCAATAACAAATCACAGACAAAATGTACTAGTGAGTTAAAGGAGGAAGATAGTCCATTCACTTAAGGTAATATCATAAGGAATAATGGATAACATGGAATTGATAATACATTCCAAAGATGGCTGGGGACTAGGGTAGGTACATTTAAGACAATGGGATAAGCATTAGATGTACAGGTAAAATGCCTAAAATTAAGTTGGAAACAAATTATATAAGTACATACCCATTTAGGTCCCATTTAACTCTCTGTAAAATAATGCTGCTAAGCTTGACTTCTGATATATATAATAGCTTTCAAATAGCACCCCCTATATATTTTAATAAGGAAAAACATGGGGAATTTGGAGACACTTTAGTATGTCATAATAATTTTGGCAAAAATAGATGGAAGAATAAATTAGAGTGATTGGAGTACTTATAGATAGAAAAGTATATGCAAAGGAAGTTTCAAAGGTGGGATCAAGGAATAAGAGAAACTGCATTCAAAGATGATTCCAAGTTTCTGATTTGGGGTTATTAAGAAAAGAAAGATGACTTCCAGAAGAAGTGTGAAATCAATCTAAAGAGCTGTTTTAAAGAGCAGGATCGTCATATCAATGTGAGATATCAGAAGGTTAAGGTGGTGATGACTACATGTAGTGATGAAAGTCTGCTTGTAAGAAATGCAGGTTTGAGAGTGCAGAAGGAGAATATAATTTTTTTTGGTGAATTATGTGCCTCTATTAAGAGAGTGGTGGATATGCACCTTGAGAATTCCAAGGAGGAGCTATTACCTCCACTTGGGAGATACACAGGAATCTTATTTTATGCAACAAGCAGCTCTTGGTCTGGACCTCTGTGTCTCCATATTTCCAATGTTTTCCTGACATGGTTTCCACATAGAGACAATGCCACAGAGGCAATTCCAGATGGAGCAACTTATACTGGCTGTGGTCGAGTAGTAGGAGGATTTTTTTACAGGAAACCTAAGGCACCATCAGGTGAAACTCCAGAAGGACTTTATCAAAGGGATGATTTACAGTAGAGGAGGCAGAGACAAGGGCAAAGATGAGCTCTACGGAGGAGCCCGGGAACAGGCAACAGTGAGAAGTCACATTTGGGAAAGAGCATTCTAGGAGCCAGTGGAGATGAGTCAGGGAGAGGACTTCCTGGTCGTGGTCCTGGGGGATGCAGACATAGGAAGAGCCCAGATGCTGGTGTGGGGAGGGAGCAGGAGGAATGGCCACCAACCTCCTTCCTCCCTCTCTCCAGTTTGCTGCTTGGATGCTCCCCAGCAGATTCTGATCAGAAACAAGGGTACCAAGGTGCTAAGATGACACAGTCATTAGGGACAGCTTCATACAGCACAGCCATGTGGGAACCAAAGGGAGCAGGGAGCAAATGGAGAATGAATACAGCTAGATAAGGGAGAGAATATGATGCATATTTAATACAATAAATTGTTTATATTTGTTAGAATAAATTATATATGGAGATGAGAAGTCAAAAGTGTACTTATAAAAGTGTTGTTCAGGTTCATTAGGATAGAGACAAGAAACAAGGGTCAGTATACTCTTGTGAACCTCATGCTTAAATCATCAAGGAAGTTGGTGCCTTTCCTCATAATCACATATAAAAGTAACGAGGATAGAAAAAAATGGCAGCAAGGACATAAGGGGCATTGCCAAAGATAAATTCACTTTTAGAAATGTCACAGGGACCGAGGGGAGGCAGCACAGAAAATGGAGTGTAGAGGTTCCTGGGTGTATGTGAGGTGTTGGTTGCAGGATCCCATAGACACAAAAATCTGAAGAAGCTCAAGTATCCTCTATAAAACAGCACAGTATTTGCACATAACCTGCGCACATCCTCCTGTATATGTTAAATCTCTGTATTACTTATAATACCCAACATATTATGTCTGAACTGGTCATGCACAGACTTTTTTTTTTCTTATAGGAAAACATGATATTTAAAAAAATATATTTCTGACGAGCATAGTGGTACACGCTTGTAATCCTAGTACTTAGGAGGCTGAGAAAGGAGGATCCTGAGTTTGCAGCTAGCCTCAGCTATGTAGTGAGGCCCTCTACCACTTAGTGAGACCCTGTTCCAAATAAAGAATAAAAAAATAGGGCTGGAGGTATAGCTCGGAGGTAGAATGCCTTTGAGTTTAATACCCAGTACTGCAAAAATAAATAAATAAATAAATAAATAAATAAATAAATATTTCTGGCTACTGGTTGGTTGAACCCACTGACACAGAGCTCACAGATACAAAGGGCTGACTGTCCTCTGATTCCTCCTCCTCCTTACTCTTCGAGGTGAATAGGAGGAATGCGGTCTATTTTCTGGGACAAGAACAGTATTGTCTTCCGTTAGGTGCCGGGATCAGGAGGGGCAGACCACTTCCAGACTGAGGTCACCACGGGGGAAACACTGAAGAAAACAAAACAGGACCATTCACAGTAACACTTCCTGGGAAGGATCTGTGGGACAGGTAGAAGGGAAGATGGCCATAGGGTGGGGAGAGGAGGAACACAGCAGAAAATAAGGCTGCATAACCAGAATGGTGCTCTTCTATACAAGGGTTAGCAATGCAGGCTGTTGGAAGGTTTGGCCAGTTCATGTCAATGCCTTGGGGATTCTATAGAGAGAAAAACCAGCCATAGCCCTTCACAAGCCTACAATCTGAAGAGAACTCTTGCTAGTCCATCTTGGAAGCCAAGAAGAGTACATTTCAGGAAGCATGCGGGAGGTGCAAAGGACCCACACAGACGTGTGCTGGGGCTGCCGCACACCGACTCCAGAGAACTGCCTGCGCACACCTCTTTCCCACTCTGGGTCCAGTTGCCTCATACAGGGGATTTGAAATAGGTCATGATGGGTATGTTTACTCCCTATAGTTAACAAACACCACAAGTCAGGATTCCCTATCCCCATGACCAGTTGTTTAGATATGCAACTAGAGGGAACTAGTTTACAAGACACATCTAAGAAATAACTGTATATTCTGAATCGCTTCTCACTCATAACTAAAATCCGTACTATAGTAATCTCATTAACCTCTCTAAACAAGAGCTCTTATCATTAAGTATTACTCACCAGCAATAGAGTCTCCTATTAGATCTCCTGACCGATCACTTATGCTTAGAGTGAGGTTTAAGTGGGCGTAGCATTAACACAAGAATATGGCCTGGAGTATAACACTTGAAATCATGACATGTAAGAAATAGAACAATGAATTTGTACATTGGGAGCCCCCAATAGCATGAGGTATACGAATACACTGAATGAACTGACATTGTGACATTCATCTTGTTCAAAATAGTCAACAGGTGCAGCATCCTGCTTAAGGTTGGGTTTACCAATGGGAAGTTCTATTGTGATTCTAACGCAGATGTAATTCACCATGTTGGAAATGTCAGTGACTATGTATTACCAAACAACAATAAATGGACTTTAATGATATAGAATAGCACGAATGAGCCATGAACAGACATGGGGGTGGAATTGAAATGTATATTATAAAGGAAAAGAAGCCAATCTGAGAAGACTACACACTGTAAGACTCCAACTTTTTATGACATTCTGGAAAAGGCAGAATTATGGAGACAGTAAAAAGACTGGTGGTTGCCAGGGTTTGGAGGGAGGGACAGATGAATAGGCAGAGCACAGAGGATTTTTCAGGCAGTGAAACTACTGTGTAGGATGCTATAATGGTGGATACATGCCATTGTACATTTGTTCAAACCCATAGAATGAACAACACCAAGACTTAATGATGGACTTTAGGGATAATGGTGTGTCAATGTAGATTCATCAGTTGTAACAAATGGACCACTAAGTGCTGAAAGTCCATAGCAGGGAATTCTGTACATGTGTGTGGGAAGGGTATATGAGAACTCCCAGAACTTTCTGCTCCCATTTGCTGTGAACCCAACACTGCTTTAAAAATGAAGTCTATTTAAAATGGCAATCAGAGGTGGGTCTGAGGGAGGGATGATGGAGTTTTTAATGATGTGAAAGTTAACAACCTCAGTGTAATCCAGATTCCGTCAACATAAATGCAGTTCCTAAATCCACTTGTGAAAAATGTCTATTTCTAAATTCATGAACCCTGGTAATTCTTTCAATAATAAATGATATGGATATGGGTAAAAAAAATTTGAAAAGCTCTTGAGTAATTTTGAAAACTGAAAGAATACTTCACACCCTTCTTTCTTTGGGATTATAGGAATATATTCCATATGTTCCAAACCTGAGATATTAAATAATCATAACCATCTGGAGGGGATCCTTGCCCTTAAAGAATACAGGAGAGATTGACTCTAAAAGCTGGAATTTGCTGATGTATGGCAGCTGCATGGAATTCATTAGCTCATTGCAAACTCAAAAACAGCTTTTAAGCAGACATTATTATTCCCACTTTATTAATATTTTGCATGAAGCAAAATATCAGGTTTTGATCTTATAAACATGTTTGTTTTGTTTTGTTTTGTGGTATCTAATTCTTCAGGTATCTAAACTCCCTGTGTGTAGAAAAGAACACCACTTTTCTCCAGCTTATTGGCTCAGAGTTATATGAGGAAACTTAGCCAATGGGCCACTGGCATTGAACAAGAGAAGACACAGTAAGAATAGACCTATGAACTTGTCATCGAAAAAACAATAGAACGTGGGTTGATGAAGAATCCTCAGAAAGAAGGCAGTGTTGCAAATGTGAGAGGACATGAACTGAAGCCATTTTCTTAGTAAGAATCAGAAGGTTAAAGGGAGATAAGGAAGAGATGGTTCTCGGTGTTAATACAAAAAACAAGAAGAAAGATGGCCCAGAGGTGGAGGTACTCACCAATTGTGGGCCAGTGGAGATGATGGCCAGCAATAAGTTAGAGGGAGGAAGGGTTAAAATTATATATTTAAATAAATATATATTTTAAAATTATATGTGTAATTTGTACACACACACACACACACACACACACACACACACACACATATATATATATATATATATATATATATATTTTATCTCTGTATCTCAGCTCCAGGTTGAACCCAAACCTGTTCTCATCATTCAGTGTAGGTACTAATACAGGAAATAATGTAATTAAAGCAGAAATTCTAATAAGCTTGCTTGTGAGGCTCTGAATCTGAATTGAGGAGGCCCCGACATTGGACACCTATTTACCTGCTGAACACATCAGGGTCTTTCCACCACACCGTGCCGCTGCCATGGAGTGTGAACATAAAATAACAATTCTTTCACCAGGTGTGGTGGTGTGCGCCTATAATCCCAGTGCTTGGCAGGCTGAAACAGGAAGATTGAAGGTGTGAGGCCAGCACACTGTAACTTAGCAAGATCCTGTTTCAAAATTAGAATAAAAAAAAATTAAGACAGCTGGGGATGTAACTCTGGTAGAATGCCACTGGGTTTAATTCTCAGTACCAGAAATAAAAAAATAATAGAAATTATTATTATTATTATTAATAAGTTTTGAGGAATTCAAACCAACCCAGCATCTCCATTTCTTTGCTCCTCTTTTCTTCCCTTCCTCTTGGCTGACTTACATGTTTCTGCCTCCTAACCTCAAGTTCTATACCACCAATGAGAATTGCCTAGTGTCTTAGCGATTCTCAAGCTTAAGTGCCAATTAGACTCACCTGGGCATATTTTGCAACTTGGAAACCTGAACCTCACCCAGAAAAACTAAACCAAAATGTAGGGAATGAGAAGAGCCAAAATAATTCTGTGTTTAAGTGTTTCTCCCAAGTGACTCTATGTGTGGTCAAGTTTCAGAAGTACTGTGGGAGAAATTTTTTTCTCTGAATTGTCCATGGTGAAATGAGAAATGGGGTAGTATTTATTTAATTTTTGGACAGGTTTTTAATTCTTGGATCCAAACTAGGGCCTCTGCTGTGAAATAGTTTGTCTATCAACAAAACTACCTTCAAAATGTTTTGAAGACTGATTTCTTGTTCTCAGCACAAAGAACAACATATGCCATCATCAAAGTACCAACAGGAATCTGGATTTAAACAGATCTGGCATTTTTCCTTTATGCCTTTTCTAAAAATCAATTTATTATCGTCTTCTCTAAGAGAAACAGCAAGAAGTGAGCATTTCCCCCTGGGTAATCGCTTAATGTAAGTGCCAATAATTCCTTTCTAAGCAACTCAGATACACAACAAGGGTCTGCTAAGGAGAAAAATAAATTATCTTAAATTCATGGGAATAGCTTCCAAATTCTGAAACTTTAAAACAATTTCAAATTGCTATAGCTAGGGTGTAATTTGCAATGTAAAAAACTAGAGAATCCTAGCTGGGTGTGGTGGTGCATGCCTCTAATCCTAGTATTTAGGAGCCTGAGACAGGATGATCCTTGGTTCACAACAGCAACTTATTGAGGCCTTCTGTCAGTTAGTGAGACCTGTTGCAAAATAAAAATAATAAAATAAAATAGGGCTAGGGATGTAGCTCCAAGGTAGAATGCCCCTGGTTTCAGTCCTCTGTACCAAAAAGAGGGGAGGAAACCACCACTACCGCCAATAACAAAAAAGCCTAGAGGGTTCTGAAAAGTACCCCCAGCACTTTTTAGAACATGACACAATGAAAAACCTGAAAAGGATACCTTGTTCCTAGAAACATGATATCTTGTCAAAAACAGAAATTATTGATTTGGGGAGGTAGGTGTTTCCCAGGACTCACTATCTTCTGACTAGAGTATTATGTCATTGAATAAAAGTAAAAGGAACACTGGATCTCTGTATTTGATGGTATAATCCAAAGATATTTCCTTAGACACAGTCCAAGTTTCTGTCCCCCTGGGCATCCTGCCATAGTCACTGCTGAGGATGCATATTTGTGATGGTGTGCACAGCTGGTAAAATGACATACATATGATCTTTAAAATTTTCAACATGTATGCAGCTTTTATATTGTCTTCAGGGTTGATTTTCCTTGGAAGAATTTTCCATAGTGTTTAGATCACTTGATGAGGTTTCTCACAGTCTATTTTCACTTTTTACTGATATACCACTTTAGCCATTTTTAGAAAAAATCTGGAAGCCTCACCTCCTTTTTTTGGTACTTGAGATTAAACCCGGGACACTCTTCTTCTGAGCTATACCCTTCGCTTTCTTTTTGAAGATTTAAAAAGTTAAATTTTGAACTGACTCAACATTTGTACAACTCTGGCGGTTATTCTCCATTCCAAATTTTTGTATACTTGCCTATGCGCTTCATTCATAAGTACCACATTCCCATCCAGTTACCCATGTAAGAAGTCACACTTTGTCCCAACAAGTAAAATGCTGATTTAACTGAAATAGTGACAACTCATGTTGCATGTACAAGAGGGTGAAGGTGCAGGGAAAACTGCTGCTTCCAAGATGGGCAAGTACCAGGCAGCATAACTTCTGGAAGGAGGGGCTCAGAAGTAGAGCTCCATGGGAATCAGTACCTGGGTAGGAAAACCTGAACTATAATGGATGAGTTTCTGGAGGCAAATCTAAAAGCTATAAACTCCAAGAGGACCTCATAATTTTTTTCAGATCTATCTCCAGGAACTTGACCATTTTTCCACAATAAATATAAGAGATAAATCTCTTTGTGCTTCTAGCAGAGGGAAGGGAAAGAAACCACTTTGAAATATACCAGGACATTGTGTTCTTAAAGCCTATTTTCAGGAGAAACTGGCTAAAACAAAAGCCTACTCTGCTAAGGTATTATTATCACCTAAATGACCTAGGAGAAGGGATATTCAAGTTCAGCTCCCCCACCTTTGCACAAGAGGAAAAAGAAATGACAAACTCCAGTCCATCTTTTTTACCCAAGGCAAAAGAAAATAAAAAGAAAAATGCTCATGAAGGTCATGGTCCAGAAACACAGGCTCTGAGACTTGCCCAGAGGACTATACAACAGTTTCCTTTTTTTATACCACAATATTACTAAAGGCCAGTTTACAAAAGTTTCTTTTACCTAGTAATCATGTCCAGATAGCAAGAAAAAAATTACAAGGCATACTAAAAGACAAAAAACAAAACAACATATAAAATAAAAGCAAAATATAAGAAAAAATATCTTGAAGAGACAGAGTAAGCATCAGAGCCAAATATAGCAGGGATGGTAGAATTATCAGATCAGAAATTTAAAATAATTATGATTAATATTCTGAGGTCTCCAACAGGATAAAGTAGAAAATATGTAAGAAGAGATGAGCATTATAAGCAGAGAAATGAGAACCCTAAGAAAGAATCATAAAGCAATAACACTGTAGCTGAAGTAAACAATGCATTTGAAGGACTAGTTATTAGACTCCCCAGGGCTGAGGAAAGAATCTCTGAACTGGAGGATATATCAATAAAAACTTCAAAAGCTGAAAACCAAAGAGAATGAAGACTTAAGAAAACCAAATAGAGTATCTAAGGACTGTGAGACAACTACTAAAGGTGTAACATGTGTAGTGGGAATATCAGAAGGAGAAGAGAATGGATCAGAAGAACTACTTAAAATAATAATGATGGGAAATTTCTGCAAATTAATGTCAGACATAGAGCCACAGGTCCAGAGAGCTCAGAACACCAAGCAGGATAAATTCCAACAAACACACAAATTACTACACCTAGGCATATCATGTTCAAACACAGGAGGTCAAATATAAAGAAAAAATGAAAAAAAAAAGACAGAAATAAACACCGTATGTATAGACCAACATATAAAAAAATTACATCTGAGTTCTCTCCACAAACCATACAAGCAAGAAAAGAGTGGAGGAGATATTTAAAGTGTTAAGAAAGGGGAAGAAATACCACCAACCTAGAATTCTATATTCTGTTAAATTGTCCTTCCAATATGAAGAAGAAATAAAGATTTTCTCAGAAAAATAAAGACTAAGGAATTCATTGCCAGTAGACCTGCTTGGCAAGAAATGTTGAAAGACCAGAGAAGGAAAATAAGATAGGTCAGAAACTAAGGTCTGCACAAAGAAAGCAAGAACATTGAAAAGGGAATAAGGAAATGTAAAATAAAAACCTTATATCTAACACATAAAAGTTCGTTAAAAAATAATAGCATTGAAGTATTTGGTTGTTTTCTTAGTCTATTTTTTTGCTGCTTTAACAGAATACTCCAGTCTAGGCAAATCATAATGAGCTAAAATTTATTTCTCATTATTCTGGGTGCTAGGAAGTTCACAACCATGGTGCTGGTATTTGGTGAGGACCTTCTTGCTGTATCTTCTGCATAGGTGTGTGGGGTGAGAGATACCTCACTCTCTCACACCGGAAGGCAAAGGGCAAAAGAGTAAGTGCGTTCCACAGTCAACCTCATGCCATTCAAGAGAGCTCTGCCATCATGACTTAATAACTTTTTTTAAAGATTGTTACCTATTGAAGCTATAACACTGGGGATTGGATTTTAACCTATGAATTGTGAAGGGGACAGAGTCATTCAAACCACAGCAATTGAGCCAAGCACGATGGTACATACTTATAATCCCAGTACCTGGGAGGCTGAGACAGGAGGATTACAGGCTTGTGGCCAGCCTCAACTACTTAGTGAGGCCCTCCGCAACTTAGTAAGACCCTATTTCAAAATAAAGAATAAAAAACAGGGATGGAAGTATAGTTTCAATCCTCGGTTCAATCCTCAGTATCGTAAAAAAACAAAACAAAACAAAACAACAACAAACAGCAATTGAGTGTGTATATGCTTATGCATGATTACATATAAATGAAATAAATGACTATGATACAAGAGATGGGAAGGAGGAATTGGGATTAGTCTGTTATTATAAGGCAATTGCATCCTGCATAAAGAAATAGGTGTTATTTGAAAATGGACTAAGATTCATTTCAAATGCATATTGCAAACTCTAGGAGACAACCACTAAAAAAAAAAAGAAATATAATTGATATGCTAATAAATGAGAGAAATTTTGGTTATGTAAAATGCTCAGTTAAAGCATCATAAGGGAGAACAAGAATGGAATACAAAACCAGGAACAAACAAGAAGAAAAATAAATTGAAAAAAATAATAATATGGATGTTAATAGGACAGTATCAATAATCCTATAGAATGTCAACAGTGTAAATGAACCAAATTAAAGACAGAGATTGTCAGAGTAGATAAAAATAAAACATCTTTATTTTGTCTACAAGAAACTCACTTTCAATATAAAGATATATGTAGGTTAAAAGTAAATGGATGAAGGAAATACACCATGAAAACAATCAAAAGAAAGCAGGAGTTGCTACATTTATTTCAGACAGCAGATTCCCAAGAAAAGTAAGTCATGGGAATGAAGAGAAACATAAAAATAAAAGGGTCAATTCTAAAAGAAGACATTTCAAATCTTAATGTGCATGTGTCTAATAAGTGTCAAAATATGTAAAGGAAAAACTATAGAAATACAACGAGGAAAATGAAAACACACAACCATAGTTGGAGATCTCAATGCCTTTCTATTAGAAATAGACCCAGTGGGCAAAAATTTAGTAAAGACACAGTTGAATTCAACAATACCACCAACCAACTGGATATAATTAACACTTATGCTCTACTTTATCCAACAATAGCAAAATATACATTCTTCTCATGCTCACATGGAACAGACATGAAGGTAGACAACATTGTATATCATTAAACACTTTTACATACATTCAAGAAAAGGATATAAAATATTTAGATAGGGAAAGAAAACAAAACTGTTTTTGTTTGCAGATGTTATGATCACCTATGTTGAAAATCTGAAAGAATGTGTCCAGCACACACACACACACACACACACACACACACACATATATGCACACACACAAAATAAAACTAAAGAAACAACAAAAAAAACCCTATAATGGCTAAGCAATTATAACAAATTTACAGAATATAAGAATAATGTAGAAAAATCAATCACTTTCCTATATCCTAGGAATGAATAAGTAGAATTTGATATTAACAACACAATGCCATTTATGTTAGCACCCCCAAAATGAAATACTTAGGTATAAATCTAACAAAATACATATACGATCTATATTAGAAAAACTATACACTCTGATAAACAAAATAAAAAGAACTAAATAAATGAAGAGAAGTTTCATGTTCATTGGTAGGAAGGTTTGGTATTTTCAATTTATCACTGTCCCAATGTAATCTATATATTTAATGCAATTCCAATCAGTATCCCAGCAAGTTGTGTGTGGACAGCAACAAGCTGATTCTCAAGTTTATATGGCAAGGCAAAGACCCCAAATTGCCAACATAATGTTGAAGAGAAAGAACAAAGTCAAAGGAACAATACCACCTGACTTCAGGATGCACTATAAACTATAGAAACCAAGACAATGTAGTATTGGCTACAGAGTAGATTAAAAAAATCAGTGGAATAGAGAGTCCAGAAGTAGATACACAGAAGTATGGGCAACTTATTTTTGTTAAAGGAACAAAGGAAATATAATGAAGAAAGGATAAACATCAATAAATAGTGCTAGAATGAATGATAACTCACATGTTAAATAAAAAGGCTAAACAAAGATGTTGTACCCTTCACAAAACCAAAATGAATCACAAACCTAAATGTAAAATGCAACAGTATTAAACTCCTAGAAAATAACATGAATGAAAATCTAGACGCCCTGGACTATACTGATGACATTTTAGATAAAACACCAAAGGCACAAACCATGAAAGAAAAAAAAATTTGATAGATTTCAACAATAAAAACTTCGTGTCTATGCAATACAATGACAAAAGAATGAGAAGACAAGCCATTGATTGGGAAAGAATATTTGCAAAAGACACATTTGATAAAGGACCATTATTTAAACTACACAAAGAGCTTCAAAACTCAACAGTTAGAAAGAATTCAACCTGATTTAAAAATGGGCCAAAGACTTTCACAGATATCTCATCAAAGACATGCGGACAACAAATAAACATTTGACAAAATGCTCTCCTTCCCATGTCACCAGAGGAATGCAAATTAAAACAAACATGGCCCGAGACAACAGCAAATACTGACAGGGACTCGAGTAACAGAGATTCTCATTCATTGTGGTGGGAACACAAGCATGTGACAGTGGTGTGCTTTCAATGAAACTGGCTAGGTTGGGGATAAAGCCAGCACAGGCATCGTCTGTCTGAGTTTCTCGCTGCCAACTCTTTAGTGAAACAAGAGGTATCATCAGAAGTTGCTCAGGATAGGGTGTCTTTGAGGGACAAAGTCCTGCCACCTGCTCCATTGCACTCATGAAGACAGTGGTAAGCACGCCTCTAGTTAACGAAGTAGCTGCAAAGTTGGTACAGAGAAACGATAGAGCTCAAATGCTACTGGGAGCAAGTACTTTCAAGAAAGAGACTTTCAGAATACAAAAGGACTTCAGAAACAATGGTGTCCAACTTTTATCATTTTACAGATGGGGAATTAAAGCTTTAAGAGGTAGAGGACACAAGGTAATTTCTTTCGCCCCCTGGAATTGCACACAGGCCCTCTCACACGTTACTGGCTCTTTTGCTTTTGACATCCTCTTGGATCTAAGAGTGGAAGTTGAAAACATTTAAGAACAATTACAATCTCTACTATGTAAGGCATGTAAGGCCCATGGAAAGACTGGTGAACTTCCCAAAATAAATGAAACCAATTTCCACCAATGAAAATGTTTATATTATAATTTAAATTATGTATAATAATCGAGAATTCTTTTCAAGTTCCAAAAAATAGGTTAGAACAGAGTTATGAGTGGATTTTTCACACGGGGGTTAAATGGAAGTGGCTTGATATGAAACAATCATTTTCTGATAAGGTGTATACAATTTGGCAACCATACTCGTTTTCCAAAATGAAGTGCCTGTGAATTCTACAACCTAGAACTTGAATGCAGTGATGCTCTAAAGTCTCTGTTCTTCCTTGCCCAAGTCCTGTTTATATTCGTCTTCTTGACACAAAGATTCTGCCAAAGCTTTGTCCGAGACTGAAAAAGTTTTATGTGAGGTTGCAGGGAAAACAAGCAAAATACTATAAACAATGATCTTGATAGCAGAGACCGGGCTGGGCTCCCTGGGCTTTGGCTGGCTGCTCAGTCAAGATCTTGCTTCCTGGCGATGAGCAGATTGCTTGTGTATAACAGAAGATAAAATGATCTCTGTTGGCCCTTTCTCAGCCACACATGTCATGGCCTTGACCTTCAACATCTTATTCTAGCCCCAGTGTGCTGAGATGCTCCACAGCAAAGTACTCTGTGTCACTCTTCCTTGGTGTGGGAAGAGGCTCACAGGACCTGAGAATGTGCTCCTATTTGGTGAAGTCTTCCTGCATCACTAGAGCAAGTCAGATGGATCCAGCTAAAAGCTCAATAAGGGCTGGACAAAAGCTGAGAGGGTAAACAGATGGGCAATAATACCCTCCTTTATCATTTGTTTCTATGGAAATTATGCAGCAAAATTGAACTCTCTGATGAACACAGCCCAGGACAGTTTAAACAGTAAAAACGATGGGATTCTTCTTTCCTATTTGCTTCTGTGCTCTGAGAGAGAGGTGGTAGGACAATATTCTTATTTACAGTAGAATATTTTCCAAATAAAAGGGATCCACTCACGTTTGTTGCAATTAGTAGTATGATGCAAGAGAGTGAGACCTCCACTCGGACAGAGCCCCTTCATTATGGATAAGGGCGCATTTGGGGCATCTGTCAACACCTCCATCCTCCATCGGCTCCTAGGGTCTCTGATCTGGGATAGACAGGGCTTGGGAAAAGAAATGGGACATCTGCTATTCTGAATTGAACCTGTAAATCAGTATTACCTCGAGGGCCAAGTGGAAAATAGTCCACCTACCTCCAACTCTGTTTTGTAAGTTTTGAAATAATTCAGTAAACTATGATTTGGAAAGTTTCAAGAATGGAATTGGAAAAAGGCAATTCCCTAAACCCCAGGATTAGGAGGCTGGAAAGTTGAGTGGCGTTTGCTGAAATGTAAAAGTTCATTAGTGCTTTCATATTTGATGTGGCCTCTCAGCATCCTTCATCCTCACTGCATGACTGTGAGAATGTGCAGCAGGCTCCCTGGGTACCAGCAGACAGCTGGGGTAAGGCACAAAACCTGGGGCTGCTTATCACTGTAGGTGTTCCCAACCACTGGCACATGCTTGTGTTCCCACCAACCTAGATATAGGTTTTGTGGTCTTGTTCTTCCCTGAAACATAACAGGACATGTCTTTAGAACTTGGGCCTTGAGGTTTTCATGGTCATGTGTTTCCACCAAGGGAGAAAGAATAAGCCATTTCTAAGGGATGTCTATCGACGCATCATCTAAAAGAAATTTTTTCATGCTGAGTAAGTTTTACCTTTGATTTTAGTCTGCCATTAAAGAGGTTTCCCAAAGGAGTCTGGTTCATGGGGTTGGAGCCCTCATGAGTAGGTTCATGCCCTTCTTGTGTAAATTCTGACCCATGAGAGGCTGGGTTCATTACCATGGGAATGTGTTGTTATAAAATCTGACCAGTGTATTTTTGCTCTTTCACTAACACCTACTTGCTCTTCCTCATTTTACCATGACTTGAAGTTGTCTCAACCAAAGACAAGTAGATGCCAACTCCTCCCCAGGCTCCAGAACCATGGACCAGAATAAAACTTGTCTTTATAAATTATGCACTTCCAGGCATTCTGCTAAAGCAACAGAAAACGAACAGAACACATACACATGCAGATTAAGTGATTGGGTTAAGTTAATATAAGTAGTAAACTTTTGGGACTTGGTATTGTGTGATTACAAATCTTAAGGTCTTTATACTAAAACATAACTACCTTATCAATAGCTCTCGGTTGCAATCAATTCTCCACTGACTTGCATATACTCTTAACTCCCTATTGATGTATCCTTAACCATATTGTAAGTCTTTCAAGGACAGGGGTCACATCCTATTTCCCCAACAGAGCCTGTAGTCTAGCAAGCAGTGCCACTACCAGACTTCATTGCAATGAAAATCTGTTCTCTACTTCTAGAGATTATTCAGTGGTGCTACGAGGCCTCGAGTCTCCATTGGAATTATAAGGTGGGAATAGTGACTATCAGATTATTGAGGGCCTGATGTGCCATAAGCGATGGAGATATCCATAGGTGCATCTACATTTCCCAGCCCTCAGGATCTGAAGTATCTGGAGGAGTAGACTGAGCAGAAATAGCAGTGTCACATCTGGGTCACAGCAACTAGAAGTGGGTTTCCCTTCTCCATTCTTCCTGTTGCCCAGCATGGTAGCAGCACAAGATAAACAGCCTGTGTTTCCTAGCAATCAAATAGGTGCAAGCTTGTTCATCAGATTTCACTAGAGGAAGAAATACATTTTTGTTTTCCTAACCACTGAGATTTGGGATTCATATGTAATAGCCACAAATCTCATCCTTATTGCTAGTCCAGGCCATAAGAATTGGATTTCATTTTAAGAAAGTTGGAATTTAGGAGATTTTATGCAGAGAAGCAGGGATTGAAAATAACTTAACTATCAAATTAGCTATCTTTCAAATCATATCCTCCTGTTTTGTGTCCTACTGGAATTTTCCAGGGTCTTTTACCTCTCACCCTTTCATTCAACAATTTAATTGTTAATTGTTGATTTTTATTCACCTTGCTTATCTACTACCATGTGTCTGACATGGGACTTTCAGATAATTAAGTTATTTATTAAATATGGAAATAGCATATTACTGTTCAAGTACTTATCCAATATTTATTTAACCCTCACAGCAATTCTACAGAGCACTATCATTATCCTCATTTTGCATATTAAGGAAATTGGGGCTCAGAGAAATTAAATAACTTGCTCTGGGTCACAGAGCTGGTAATAGGAAAAACTAGGACTTGAACCCAGGTAGCCTGGCTTCAGAGCATTTGGTGACGGTGTTAAAGTCCCATCAGTGTAACAAGCAGACTCCTCACAGACCACTGTGGACAGCCTCATCCTTGCTCCCATGGGTCTCATTGAAACTACCGTGCCTTCCTTCTAGTTTTAAACATCGTCTTGGATTTAAGGCCGGGAGGGTCTCAAGAAAATACTGAGGGAACTCTCTGGAAATGGATCCCATCTCTACATACCTTAAATATTTGTTTTACATTTCTATCAAGTCACTGCTTTTCCCATATCTTTATTTATTTACTTAGTTACATATGAATTTTATTCATTTTGGCATGCCTACAGTACTTACTTCATTACAAAAATATGCAGAGTAAACATCTGACATATGATATAAATGAAAGAATGAGGAAACGAATTAATGCAACCTACACCATATCTATTGCTAAAATTGGAGCATCTTTGAGTATTTCTGGTGAAATGGTAGGGTAGACAATCCAGCAGTTACTGTATTATCTCTCTGCTGGCTATGAATCCTAACTGCATAACATTTTTAATACATGCTTTTCAATACTTTTTATTGTTGCTTTAAATTATGGAGTGGAGAGGGGGTTTATTGAGCATTTGTTCTGAACTAAGCAGTTGCCATAGACTGAATGCTTGTATCCCACAAAAAAATTCATATGACAAAGCCCTAATTCTCAATGTGATGGCATTTAGAGATGGGGTCTTTGGGGAGATAGTTAAATCATGAGGGTAGAGTCTCAGTCAATGGATTACTATATCTTATAAGAGACAAGAGTGAAGATCTCAATCTCTATCTTGATCTCTCTCTCTCTCTGCCATCTGAGAAAAGATAACCACCTGCAAACCCAGAAGCAGGCCTCTACAAGAAAGGGAATCAGCTAGTTATTCGATCTTGACCTCCCAGTCTCCAAAACTGTAAAAAAGTCAATGTTTGTTGTTTATCCTTCCTACTCTGTGGCATTTGTTATAGTAGTTCAAACTAAGACACTTTATATAACTAAGGACTTTATATAAAAGTATAAAATTTAATTACAATAATAGTTTGGTAAGTCATAAGCAATCATCTCTCATTATTTGTCACAGTTACCTTCTATAAATATTCCATAAACACTATACTATTACTAATATATTTTGTTTCCTAGGATGAATAAAAGGTTACGTTCCTCTAAGCTTCTGGTCCCAATACTTTTATCAACTAATCAATATATAATCTTATTTTATGTGCATTTGTGTTTAAAGATAACTTGTTTAGGATATGATATTGGCTTATTTACATTGAATTTATGGCCAACATCAATAAAACTTACGCCTGAATAAGCTCATCTTACATGTTTTTCTCCCTCTGTAAGGCATGATCATGGACTTTTTACACTTACAAACACTAGACAGCACTTCTGCATGGTACTTGGGGATATTTTAAACAGTGAAACCACCAACAGAAGGGAACGAAAACATGGAAGACAAGACACCCAACGGTCTGTGAAGGAAGCTGTTTACAGTGTGAGAGCTGAAACCAGAAGGTGGGGCATTGCTTCCACCTCAGTCTGGAGCGTGTGTGTGTGTGTGTGTGTGTGTGTGTGTGTGTGTGTGTGTGTGTTAGGTAACACACTTCACTGTTCTCTGTGCATGTCTGCAAATGACCATGAAAGGGCCACAAGTATGGTTTTGGGAGGTATTAATATATTGTAGTGGGTAGGCAAAATCACAAATAAAAATGTATGAATGATTTGTGTTATGGATTAATATATGTGTTTTAAATTCATATATGGAGGTGCTGCTTCCCACTGTGACTATATTTGTTGACGGGGCTCTAAGGAAGTATTGAATTTAGAGGAGGTCATAAAGGCTGGGCCCAAATCTGATAGGATCAGGGTTCTTATAAGAAGAGGCTCTGCAGAGCGGGCAGGGCATTTTTTTCACTCCCTCTCTGTGCCTCATGCTCCGAGGAGTGGCCATATGAGAAGGTAGTGGTCTACAAGCCAGGAGAATAGTCCTCACCAGAAACCACATCAGCCAGAGCCTGGATCACAGACTTTTAGCTTCTGGAATTGTGAGAAAAGCCAGCTCTGTTGTTTAAACCACCCAGTCTGGGATTTTATTATGGCAACCCAAACAATGAGGATTGACTGTACTGTTATAATTTTACTTGTAGGATGAGCAATGTGGGCAGAGAGATGATAGGCAGTGAGCAGGCGCTTATCATATCTACTACTTACTGGACCAGATTTCAAACCCCAGCAGCCAGGCTCGAGATAGCTGTTTTTAATGCTGGTGCACAACACTAGCCCTCCTCCCCTGACTCGATGGCATGGTGAGGCAGCCCTTCTCCTTTCCTCTAAAAGTTGGTCTGTGAAATCATCATGGACCTCTGACCTCTGAAGCACACTCCTTCCCTTCCTAATAACACAGGTTCACTTTGTATCTTCCAGACTCCCCTCTAAACCAGTATGTAAAGAAAAACTACAAACACCATCCGTTCTTTTAGATCTGCCCGCCATAACCACCACTCTCTCAGCTTCAGCCAGCAGAGACTTTCCTCTTGGAAACCTCCTCTCCCAAGCCATGCTTTATCCATTAACCAGGGAGAACGTTCTCCTGGAGCTCCATCTCACTTCACTGTCCTAATGGGAACCACTGGGATTCACCATTCCATATGGCAGAGTATGGCCAGTGCACTGCATTTAGTGATGCTTGAGTTCACTGCCTACTAACGGGTTCGGGTCCATGGACCACTTTGATAATCTGAGGAAAATAATGGACATATCGCAGGAGATTGTGCATAAATGTCAGAGGCTCGGGGTTCAACAGAGCCCCCTTCTCCTTCCCAAAGTCCTTGCTGTATTGACAGTAATGTCACTTACAGCGGAAAGACAGAGGGCTCCTTCACAACTCTATGCAGAAGTGAAGCAGCAAATGGACAGAAGGATTGGCACCCTGGTGAAGGTGTGTTTCTGGCCATCGCCGGACCTCTTAATTCACTGCATCGGGCTCATCTTTAGCTTGCATTTCAATGCTTCACCTTTATTCCCATAGTCCTTTAGCTGTCTGCAAGCCTCCACTCTCACTAAGAGCCAGGAGCGAGGCACGGCATGTGCTTGGGAAGGAAAGAAATGTGCCGCCTCCCTTTAGAGGGGTGCTGGTTTCGGAACCCTGGGAAAAGGGAGATGTTACCACACAGCCAGCCAAAGTTTCCAAGGGCGACTGAAAGGGGAGTAGCAGGAAACCAGCTCAACAGCTGACACCAAAATGCTTTTCCATATGTAAAGCTGTCTTAAACCCACAAGAGACACTGAGAATAAACTTTGCGCTTTCTTTTCTTTCTTCTTAATACCAAATGGGTCAGGGAGAAGCGCTGGACGCTCTTAAAAATGCACTTATAATTTTGAATCCAAGCTGTGCGAGTACCCATTGGAGACAACTGTGCTCTCAGGGCCTGCTTTGAATAAACAATCGTGGCTCTGTGTGATATTACTTCTTAACCAGATTCTAGCATTGAGCGGCTGGCTCGCCATGGTTACTTGCATTTTAAACCAGAGGCTCCCTTCCTATCCCCTTGGCTAAGATTCCTGCTTACTTGGCAGTGGCTCCTTCTCATTTGAACTTTTGCCCTCTTTTAATCTCAACCAAATTTTAGTCTAAAAGAACCTTTCATGGGCACCTTTTGTTCCTCTGAGTTTCTTTCTCGTGTGAGAATCGGGGCAGGGAGCTGGTTACTGGAACACACTCAAGGGCCTGTCTTTCTCCTCTGTGAGGCCGGCAGTGGCAGGCTGTTTTGTGTATGTACTTTTCTCCCCCCTTTAAAAAAAAAAAAAAAAAATTAAGGAAGCACAAGATGCAATCTGTTTGCTGAAAACAAAATGTTTGCCTTCCAAAGCAAGGGAACACACACATATTTGCATGTGTCCATGTGGCTTCACTCTTGTTGGATTCCAGGGCTGTTCCTCTTGATTTCTCCAGCGTAGAGCTCTGTGAAAACTTATTTCAGATCGAAAGTCAAACTAGCAGAGTTTTTACTCCTTCCTGACTTCCCACCCGAGGCCTTCCAGGACCACAACACCCACAGAACCTTTTCCCTTTCAGAAGAATACCTGGTGCTCCAACTCCTCCTCCCATTTTTATAGTTGGACAAGTTAGTTCCTCTAAAAAGAAAGTCTGCCATTTATTCAGTTCCTCATGCTTCCTTCTGCCTACTGTCTGGAAGCTTGGAGCTTGGATTCACAGCCACTCCCTTCTATTCTGGCTTCCCATCCTCCTCTCCCAGATGTGTCTGACCACTGAGCAAGGTCAGTTTCTTTCCCAGAATCAAACCCACCAACTTCTACTATGTTCCTTTCCTGGAGCCTCAGGACATATGGGTGTGTTTAGAACTATTAATTCAACAACAAAATGGTGTCCAACTGCACCCGAAACATCCCCTGTAGCTGTGTAATTTGGTTGGGCAATTCCCTTCCCAACACTGCTTTGCTGAATATTCTAGAAACTCTCTCTTGCTCTTTTCCCTCTTAGTGGTCTTGCTTTCTACTAGATTCAGAAGATGGGGTGTATTGGTTTATGCCACCATTTTGTTTGCACACTCAGGCTTTTTTTTTTTTTTTTGTGGTACTGGGGATTGAACCCAGAGGCCTCTACCTTTGATCTACACCCCCAGCTTAATTTTATTCTTATTTGGAAACAGGGTCTCGATGAGAGTCTCACTACTTGCTGAGGCTGTCCTTGAACCTGTGATCCTCCGGTCTCAGCCTTCCAAGTACTGGGATTACAAACGTGTGCCACCACGCCCGGCTTCACTCAGGCTTTTGCATTCCCTAGTAAACATTTGGACACCATCATCCAGTATTGGAGGACCATCTCCCCCAAGACCAGTCCCCCATCTGTGGGAGCTCTGGGATAGTTCTCCCAGATGCAGAGGGACTGTGCTCCACATCTTCAGTCTCGGATATTTACTCTGGACCAACTTCAACTCTTCTGCTTTCAAATATGCTTAAAATGTTAAAGAAACAAAAAATTTCCAAGTGAGCTTTCTTGCTCCACATGTCCTTCTAACTATTATCCAGTTTCTTGCCATCCTTCTGACTCCACACTGGGGACATCTGCGTGTGCCACTTTCATTTCTTCTCCTCTCTTCCGCTCTCTTATACCTCTGCTCTTGCTTTCAGAATCATCCCCTTCTGAGAATATTCTTGTGAAGATCATCAGCAGACACAGGACACTTCCTTCACCCTCACTCTCCCTGTTTACTTTCATAAAACTCTTATTTTCTAGTTATCATATTCTTTTGATCTCTCTCTCTCTCTCTCTCTTTGAACTACAATCCCAGCCCACCTTATTTTTTATTTTGGAACAGGGTCTTACTAAGTTGCTGAGGCTGGACCCAAACCTGTGATCCTCCTGTCTCAGCCTCCCAAGTACTGGGATTGCAGGTGTGTATCACCACACCCAGCTAGGAATCTTATTTTATGTAATAAACAGCCCTTGGTCTGCACCTATGTGTCTCCATATTTCCTGTGTTTTCCTGACATGCTTTCTACATGGAGACAATGCCACAAAGGCAATTCCAGATGCAGTAATTGATGCTGGCTGTGGTCATGTAGTAGCTAGAATTTTCGCAGGAAACCTAAGGCATCATCGGGTAAACCTCTGCAAGGACTTAATCCTTTGATACAGTCATCCTTTGGACAATTTATAGTGGGGCAGGCACAGACTATGAGCTCTACGGAGGTGCCCAGGGACAGGCAACAGTGAGAAGTCACATTTGGGAAAGAGTATTCTAGGAGCCAGTGGAGACGAGCTACGGAGAGGACTTCCTGGTTGTGGTCCTGGGGGATGCAGACACAGGAAGAGCCCAGATGCTGGTGTGAGGAGGGAGGAACAGCCACCAACCTCCATCTTCCCACTCTCCAGTCTGATGCTTGGACTTTCCCTAGCTGATCCCAATCAGATACAAGGGGGGCAGAGGGCCTAGGTGACACGGTCATTAGGGGCAACTCTATATAGCACATCTGTGTAGGGACCAAGGGAGTAAATGGAGAATCCCCACAGCTGAGCTGGAACAGAGCCATTTCCCTGAGCCCCACCACTCCACTGCTCTGGCCTCTTCCCTAGAGTCACCTTCATTTCCTAAAGATTCAGGAATTAAAGAATTAAATCCTGGATCATCAAGGCTTTCTCAGAGTACTGCCTCAACATCATGGTGTGAATCCATGCTAATGGTCTACCATGGTGGCTGTTAAACATATCGGACATCATCCCTGTCAACATATGTCTCCTTGTCTCAAGGAGCAACCAAAGAGATACTCATAAGCGTCTATAAGAGGTGATCGAACCAGAACTTCTTTCTCCCACTCACCTTCTTTATCCATTCTATGAACAAAGAAAGACAAGAGTCCTTGGAGAGAGACAGAAGTTGTAGAAGGAGAGAACTAGCTAATAGAGAGAATTGCAGACGAAGATGGGGAGATAGGGCTTTCTCCATCTAATCAAATCAGG
Organism: Graphiurus murinus; assembly: GCA_004027655.1. Taxonomy (NCBI): domain Eukaryota; kingdom Metazoa; phylum Chordata; class Mammalia; order Rodentia; family Gliridae; genus Graphiurus; species Graphiurus murinus. The sequence goes on along the minus strand of PVLC010000616.1, from coordinate 152,204 downwards.
GAAGCTTCAAGGAGCCCCTGGTAGAAATTTTGAGTGTGTGCAGAAGAAGAGAGACCAGATCACCCTCTCCAGTTGGACACTTTCAAGCTGCAAAAAAAAAATTTTTTTTTGCTTTAGTCAGTACATCGGCATTTGATGAGAGAGGCCTTGGGAGCACTTGACATTTAGTCGGAATTTATACGTGTCCCCTGAAATTTGACAGCATACATAAAAATAGATACAGGTGATGTCAGCTGCCACACTGGGAAAATCAAGAGATGAAAAGCTGACTGAAGTTGCCTTCCATGGTGGGACATGAAGGACAGACCGTGACTGGGACAGAAGTCCACCATGGGCTGGCAGGAATATGAGATGACGCAGGAGTTTCCTTCAGAGCAAGTGAGCTTGAGCTGTGTGTCTAAACATATATGTCTACACACGTATATTTATATAACATACATATATATACACACATACACATACACACATATATACATATGCATATACACATACTTTTATTGGTGCATTGTAATCATACATCATTGTGAGGTTCACAATAATACAAGTACACATGTACACAGTACTTGTGTATTCCACCCTACTACTCACCCTTTCCTGTGCATCTTGGTAAATCGGTAGTGATCCCTTCATATACAGACTTAGCATTATTTGAACTGATGGGAACACATTTTAAAAAGTGCTGGGGATGAAGGATCCTAGCTAGATCCCTAGACCAGGCCTGAAATACTGTTGCCCCAGGTCGTCTGGAAAGTGCATTGCAAATGTCATGAAACAATGACCTGGAACAAGCTCCGGGAGCACTGTGTAGGGACACTAGCTGAAGAACTCAATAAAGTGGGATGGGAGAGAGGGATTCCAGAGGGAGGGGAAGGTGGGGGAGAGAAGGGAAAGAAAGCAAAGCAAAGGCCGGGCGTGGTGGCGCAAGCTTGTAATCCCAGCATTTGGGAGGCTGAGACCGGAGGATCCGAGTTCTCGGCCAGCCTCAGCTACCTAGTGAGGCACTCGGCAACTTAGGGAGACCCTGTTTCAAAATAAAGAATAAAAAATAGGGCTGGGGGTATAGCTCGGAGGTAGAATGCCCCTGAGTTCAATCCCTAGTACTGAAAAAAAAAAAAAAAAAAGCAAAGCAAAGGTTATTCAGGTTATGCACACCAGAGCAGCATTTAGAAGTCTGTTATCATGGAGAACACACTGGCTCATTTACTACTAGCCAAGAGAGAACGACAAAAAAAAAAAAAAAAAAAAAAAAAAAAAAAAAAAAAAAAAAAAAAAAAAAAAAAAAAAAAAAAAAAAAAAAAAAAAAAAAAACCAGCAGCTAAACGAAGGCACAAAAGAGTGAGAAAAGTTTCGATTCTGGAAGGTGCAACCATGGCCCACATTCTACTGCAGGCTCAGAGCCAGGGCCCCAGCCTGAGCTATGAGAAAAAAGGCATTTGAATTAAATTAGAGGAGACTGGAAATTTGATTTAAATTTGCCTACAAACTTCACTTCTTGAAAGTGTTATACATACCTCAACATTCTTATAAGTGAAAATTACTAGGGAACTATGGAATTGTTTCAAAAACTCAAGAGGAAGAAAAGAGACAGATAATGACCAGCCATGTGAGAAAATAGGAAAAAAAAATGAGCCTATTTCCTTTGTATCTCCCTGCTCTATAACTAGTTATACATGTTTTCAAATATTCATATTATTGATACACTTTTATTATTAACTACTTTTTTATTTAAGACTCCTCCAGTTATAAGTGACGCAGGCTCAAAAAGGGCCAACACAATGAAGAACTCTAGAGGTATTTTAGTTTTAGGAATAATGTAGGTCTTCAAAGTAATGCTATCAAGGGACTGGGTTTTTCATTAATTTGAAATCCATTTGTCTCTGTTTGGCTTAATTCTGCATGCCTGTTCTTTCTCAGTTGTAGGCATAATGGATCATACCATTCCTACTTAATAAATCTTGAAAAATAAATATGGGATAGCACAGCAATAAATTCCCATTAAGTTCTCTAACTGTCCCAGTTATCTTGGATCCAATCTTAACTTCAGAACCTACAGTACCCTAATTGGTGAAATATATGTTATATGCCCATCTCTGTGGTGGTAGAGGCGGGTAGGCTAACTTCATATGAACCACATGAAATGAGTTCCCACAAAGAAGGGATCTCTTAAGGGAGAATATTAAGACAAGGAGCACAGCTGAGTACTTGCATAGTACATATGAGGCCCTGGATTCTGTCCCTAGCTACACACACACACACACACACATACACACACACACACACACAATGGTGGTAGGGGTATTGAAACAAAGATAATCAAAGTTCATTAAAGCATCTTCATTTGTAGCTCTTCCAGCGTATCAATGTCTATTTTTCCCTTCAGTTTTGTCATGCTTCATGTTTTGGGGTTCTTTTATTAGGTAAGTCTTTTGTGTATGGCACTGGGGATCGAACCCAGGGGCATTAAACCTCCAAGTTATACCACCAGCCTTTATTTTTTGTTTTGAAAAAGAATTTTGCAGTCGGGCGTGGTGGCTCACGCTTGTAATCCCAGCATTCGGGAGGCTGAGACCGGAGGATCCGGGTTCGAGGCCAGCCTCAACTACCTAGTGAGGCCCTCCGCAACTTAGTGAGACTCGGTTTCAAAATAAAGAATAAAAAAATAGGGCTGGGGGTATAGCTCGGAGGTAGAATGCCCTTGAGTTCAATCCCCAGTACTGCAAAAAAAAAAAAAAAAAAAAAAAGAAAAAGAATTTTGCCTGGTTGCTGAGAGTCTCACTAAGTTGCTGAAGTTGGTCTCGAACCTGTAATCCTCCTGTCTCAGCCTCCAAAGTACTGGGATGACAGGTATGCACCACCATACCTGGCTCTGACTTTAAATTATTATAAAATGTCCTTCTTTGTCTCTAATAACAATTTTTGTTTTAAAGTCCACTTTGTCTGATATTAGTATGGGTAAAGAATGGGGTAAGGAAGCCAAAACAGCATAACTTAATGATGGACTAGACTTGGGGGATGTTTAAATTAAACAAACTTCAAGATTTGAAGTTTGTTTGACAAGGTAAGGTTATAGATTGAGAAAGGGAAGGAATAATAAGTATGAGAATTAAAGAGAATGAGTTTGGTTTTGGTATAATGGTATAATACAATAAATTTAATTCCCCAAGTGTGACTCTTTTTTTGGGGATCATGGGTCATGGACCACTCTGCTTTCTTTCCTTGGATTGTCCTTCTCTTCTTTTTCCCATCCAACTCCTGACTAAGCCTATTTGCTTCTCAGCTCTCAGTTCAGGCATTACCTTCTCCAGAAGGCTTTTTGTAATGACTCTTGATTTTCTGTGCAATTTCTTCTTTTTACTCCAGAGCAGTCCTTGCTGGGTTGCATTTTATAGTAGTCTATTCTACAAGGATAAATATTACTTCCTGTTTACTATTTTATCCTTGGTAGATAGCATGATGATTCATGGAGATTCAACAAATGCTTTTGAATTAACAGCTACTAAATATATTCAGCCATAAGGAAAGAACAATCTGTCTCACTGCCTAGTTTACATTCTTACACTATAATACCCACACATTAAATGGATTACCTCTAGTCAAAATTGATTCCTAAGACAGTTTCATTTAAAAATAAATGCATGTGCTCAAAGTAGATGTCCAGAAGAAAAGGTAAGAAGGGTTTCTTGGTGAAACTCTCATCAACTAAATTCTTTACTGGAATTAAAATTCCATTCACCTCTTGAAGATGCCCAATAACATAGATCAAGTTTGTGTTGGAAAGATTGGCTAAGAGACAATGCATTTGTTGAGTTTGGTATGCATGAGGTCATATTTCAATTACAGAGCCTACTTTATTAAACCTAAGATAATGTTCATTATAATCTGCATCATCATTTTATGTACTCTCAAAACAGAAAAGTAAAATCTGCTGATTATACCTTGACATTATGATGAAGAAATATCAATTAGAAGACACATTTCAATCTCAGAGATATTAAAATGTGAAAAAAATTTTTATAAGCTCAAATATGTTATACAAGGCAGAATTAAACAATGTGGAGGTATCTAAGACTTCTTCTATTTTAGGATTCATCAATTTATAAGCTCAGAACCAAAGATTTTAAACAAACACAGGTTCACAGATATTGAGCAAGTCAATCAACCTTAGAGACCAGATGAGCTGGCTTGTTTCAGTGTTAACATTCCATAATTCTATGTGCTAATATTAATGTTAAAAAAGAAACCCAGGGGAATATATATGTAATCATCAAATGATAAATGTCTTCTTATGTTAGCAATAATAATCTCAATGTTACTTTAATTTTGCTATACTCAGAGGCCTGAATCCTTGCATCTATCCCCAGTGAACCAAGAGTTTGTCTAGAGACAAGGAAACACCTAATGAGATATGTATCATATACCTAATGGCATATGCGATTTTTTTTTCTCTCCTCTCCTTGAAAAGCTTTCATTTAATCAAAGGCTATTTTCATGGCATTGGATATTCAATATTTCATAGGAAAAATAAATCGCTATTTCCTCTGGCAATTTTAAACTTGGTTTTCTTCAGTATATTTAACTTCCTTGATACACAATGCTGTAAATCTTGTTTTAAAAGCAACTTACTCCCTTTTCTTCTCTTCATTTTCTCCTTCTCTTAACACCACAATTGAAAAACTCCCCCTCAACTCCACCCCCTCTCAAATTCCCCTACCTACCTGGAACTTCATGCCCTCTTTTCATTACTTTGCTAATAACAAAAGCATCTTCATTTTCTCTGGAACTCATGCAGAAGAAACATTTTAAGTTCAACTAAATAATTATCCACCTACTTTATATTTCCTCCCAAGGGGAAAAAAAAATCCTGATTGACTGAAAAATCACCAGGTGGTTGTCACCAGAATTGTTAATGTGAAACCTTCCTTACAATCTTCATGTGTTAGCTTTCTGTTTTTGATGTGGGATGTGGCAAAATTAAGGGAATTTGTGGGTTGTGTTAGAAAATGCCACCAGATAAAGGAAGGTACACTTAATTGAGCTAGTCATCGCAAATGCACTCCGACTATGACTGACATTCCAAAGGGAACCACAGAGCACAAGGGGCCGGTGCTTACCTTTCAGCCTGCCACCAACTCTTACAGCAGGTCTGTCAGGTCCATGAGGGGAATGTGCCCAAAACAAGGCTCACAGCTCCACAACAGTTGGGAGGGTGGTCAGGGACTGCTGGCTAATGAATGAGTCACTCCAGCAAGTAAAGACAGAGCCTTTCTCAGCAGACCCCATCCAAGTCACTTCGTCATCTTCATTTTGCAAGAAAGGAGTCTTTGTGTGGAAAGGATGAGAGGAAATTATTATTTTATTGGCAAAGGTATCTGACAAAACAACCAAATGCTAATTAATTATTCTTGCCTGTAATACATACATACACACACACACACACACACACACACACACACACACACAAATTTAAATAGCAAGAAGCCCTTTTTGCACTTAGACTTGATCCCTGAGCAAAACTGTGATTTAGCAAAACTTGATCTGCTGTCCTTTCTCTTCTATTAGTGCCATCTTTCTTTCCCTCTCCTCACCAAGAGTCTTGTTCATGCTGTCTCTGACAGATTTAAACTCCCCCCATCAACTTGATAACTAAGAAGTAAGTGTCTTAGTCTGTGTGGGCTGCTATTACAAAATATTTTGGACTGATTTGTAAAAAAAATTTGCTTCTCACAATTCTGGAGACTTCAAAGTCCAAGATCATGGCATTAGCAGATTCTGAGTCTGGCTGAGGGCTCTGCTCTAAAGATGGCGCCCTCTTGCTGTGTCCTCAGAAAGAAGAAGGGTTGGGGCATTCCCTTCCACCTCTTTTATAAGGGCACCAATCCCACTCCCAGATTTAATCACTTCTGACTCTTAATGACATTGTACTGAATTTAAAGTTCCACCATATGAATTTTGGGAGAACCCCAACACTGAACCCATAGCAGTCCATGTTGGAAAAGTGCTTCCCATCAGAGGTGTTTATAGAAACACTGAGAGGGTCTTGAAAGGCTGAGATAATTCAATGGCAAATATGAAGTTGGTAACCGGGGATTTAAAAATGATGTCATTCTTTCTTGACCTTCTCAGCAGTCTAGGAAAATCCACTTGAGATACCATTGAGATGTCCACTTAAGATGCAGTGGACATTATCCATAAACCTTTCAAAAAATATGGGGGCTGGAAAAGGTCATGATTAAATGTGTTCATCTCAAACTATCTGCACGTTTTATAAAAGTGGACACTGAGGCCCATTGGCAATCCCTATATCCACATCAGGTCCCAAGTTAGTAGTTTCCAGAAATCTTGGACAAACTAATACTGCTAAGAGGCCTTGAATTTTGGGTACTTGGCCAATTAAATAAATTAGTATATGTCATCTGAGAAGTCCAAAGGCAAAGGTCTAGTTTATGGACCCCAAAGTTTGAAAGGATGTTTAAACTCAACCAGCTTATTTCTATCATTAAGTCAATGGTGACTTAAAGGGAATCTTTCAGCTTTATCATTCCTTGGAAGAGAGGGCATGCTGCCTTTTTGTGTGTGTTCGGAATAGGCTTAAAATGGAGTGTCATTCATCCAATGAGGTCCTTCCTGGCATCGTACTAGAATAGCAACCGCCACACCAACATGCTGACCCAAGTACCTCTCATCTTTGAGCTGTGTTGATGATATGCACATGACAAATAAAATGTGTAAATAATAAAGACCTCTTTTTTCTCTCTCCCTTTCTATATGTTGTAGTCATACAGTGGTAGTGGCATAATAGCATGCGACAGCACTAAGAAGGTGGATGGTGTGCCAATTTTTTGTTTGTTTGTTTTTTATGGAAATGTTCAGTTCCTTTTTTTTTAAATAACATTTTCAAAATCATATACCTTTAAGCTACAGGTCAGAAAATTGAGGTAGACCAAATAATTTGGAGTACCTTGATGACCTACCAGTTTGAAGAACTGTAAAGAGGTCCTTCCTTTTTTTCTTTTCCTTTTTTATTCTAACTAGACCTTCCAAGTGCCAGCCTGCCCCTTATTGCTATTCTCACCTGACTTTCAAATAATCCCTGCTAGAGTGTTAATTGAAAAGTAAGGTATTAACTGATTATAGCTGAGTATGATCCCTCCTAGGGTGATTTTTATTTTCATAGGGGACTCGTAAAGGTTGATGTGGGTAGCAGAGAGTGAAGGCTCAGGGGTGACCTTCAGAGGGCTATAGCTGACTCCAATACCTCATGAAGCAAATAAAGAATATTTGTTATGCAGCCTCGAAAAGGTTGGCAAAACCTTGCTTCAGGCCCTGTTTAAACATCCAGGGTCTGTTGACTACTTTTGGAGCTGAGCTGCAATAAAACCTCTTACTTTCCTGACCCAAGAGGAAATATTTTATAAATAATAGTGTAGAGAATTATTTGGTCAATATTTAGACCTGAAATACCCCAAAGAGTGAGGCAGCTAAGGAAAAAATAGATTTGGAGAAAGTACAAAGGCCAAAACCAATCAATAAAATGCTTAATAGTGTAAACAGAAGAAACTTTTCAAGTGTCCAGGCATAAATGTCAAGAGTATTTCAATAAAACCCAAAAGGCTTGAAACTGAAGCTGGTGTGGAAAGAGAGAGAGAGAGAGAGAAAGAGAGAGAGAGAGAGAGAGAAGAAAATAAATAAGATAAGAGAAGACGGGTGTTCGGGACGTGTGTCTCTATTTACCAAATAATTTCTCTGCCACCTTTCTGTTGATATTAACAATCAGTTTGCCTGATAAAAAATGATGTCAATCCTAATAAGACAGTCATCCCGAGTCAGGTGTTTAAGCCAGCAAAAATTCGTTACTATTCAGTGCTAATCCAACTGCTCAGTAGTGGCTCATACACGTTATCGCGCATGCTCATCTATTGATATTTATGTAAAAGCAAGATTCCAGAACCCAGCTCAGATGAAGCCAGTGCAGCAGCTCTGGGGAAGGCTCAGGAATCTGCATTTTATGACAATGCCAGGTGCTTCTAATGTGTTCAATAGACCACAAGGATAGCAGCTTTGATTATCTGTCGTTTGCAGCCAATGTTTGCATCTCTCCTGACAGCTTCTCAGACTACCTTTTGCTCCAGCCATTGCTGAAGAGTCCAGATTTGATCAATTAAAACCTGAGAGCCCCTCCCCAGTGGCACCACATACCCTGGCTCTCTGTCCAGGTGGGTTTCCCCTGCTGCAGTCTTTTCTCACACCGGCACAGCCCTGGAAATGTGGGGAAGCTAATATGCCAAGGGTGCCTCTGGCCAATGGAGGTAGGAACCAGTAGGTAATACCCCAGCTTTTATTCTTCAGAAGTACAATTTTCAGAAGCTTCTTCTATAGAATTCCATCACAGGGTCCTGGTGGTAACGAATCCCAGCTGCCCATAGCTTTACTTACTTGCAGATCTTCAAAGACATAAGTTTATGTCTTAAGATAGAAAAGAGCATCAAGTTTTAAGATAAGCCTATGGAGGCATCTTGCTAAATTATTGCACCAAAGTACTAGCGATTTTTTTTTTCTTCTTCACCAAATTACAGAATACCCAGCTATGCAACATGCCCTTCTATCAATTCTCCCTTTGCTCTCTTCCCTTCCCAGTGCCCAACCCTATTTCCTGGGATCTTATTCAAAAGCAAAATATGTACATATAAGCTCTTGTCACAGGCCCTCGTTTCTAGGGACAACCCAAGCTGAAGTTAAGTCCTATGAAGGACTGCCTGGAAAACTGGGTCTAAAAACTATAAAGAAGATGATAAAGAGCATCGTGATACTTCTTAATTCAGAACCTCACTTTGATTTGTTTGGCATAGTACTCTTCTATTTTCCTTTAAAATTACAGTTGTGGAGCTAAAGGCATTTGAAAATAACCAATTGAATAAAAAAAATTCAAATCTTGACAGCAGAGCCTGAATTTCACTACTCAAATACCCTGCAGTATATAATATCCCAAACATTTATTTGCTTGTCTACATGGTAGGGTTGTTGAGAGAATGACACAATATTATTAGCTGCTATTATAACATAAAATTAGCAGTAATGGGCTCTGTGGCACAGATACAATCCATTTATCTGTATAGTTACCCACGGGATCTTGTTTGATCCCATGGGTTTTTTCATACAAAGAAATAGATGGACACATATATGCATATCCATGTTCATAGCAGCACAATTCACAATAGCTAAATTATGGAACCAACCTAGGTCTCCATCAACAGATGAATGGATTACAAAATTAGAGGATATACACACAATAGAATTCTACTCAGCAATCAAGCAGAACAAAGTTATGTCATTTGCAGGAAAATGGAAGGACCTGGAGAACATTATGTTAAGTGAGATTATCCAGTCACAGAAAGTAAAGGACCATATGCTTTCTCTAATAAGGAGAAGCTAGAGAGTAATTGGGATACTGGAGGGACTCAAATAATGGAGGAGAAACTTCAGTGGATCCAGGGAGGTGGTCTAGGGGAAGAAGGAGGATCATTGAAGAATTTACTATCATTGACTTTGTGTACATAGGTGAAAATACCAATGTCGATCTCAGTACTCTGTTTGAGGAAGGGAGAGGTGGGTAGGGAGCTGGGGGAGGGGACATCAAGTACTGTGTGCATGTGTATCACTGTCAACATGATTTACATTATGATATATGACTATAATGCACCAATAAAACATATTAAAATAAACAAGAGAACTATAAAAATATCAAACAAAAGGAACTTTATATAACTGAGGAGAGTGACCAGTAGAATATTGGAAGGGTATAGGGAGAAGAAGGTAGAGTGGGAAAAAGGTAGAATCTATGAAACAAACCGTTCAAATTATGTTGTGCCCATGTAGGATGGTATCACTACCAATATCGCTATTATGTAGGGGGAGGGGTGGGTAGCGGGCTGGGACTTACCAAGACCTGTGTGTATGTTTGTTTGTATCACTTTGAAGTTCACTATGACATATAATTACAATGCACCAATGAAAGTATAAAAAGACATGAAAAAAAAAAGGAATCTTGTGATGTTACTACAAAATCTAAGTCTATAGATTCAAGAAAGAAAAGGAAAAGGAGTAGAAGGGTAGAGAAGGAAGGAAAATAATTTCTCAATGAAAAAGAATCATGATTAGGTAACTTCTAAGAGCCCACTGTGATATATGTGTATTATTCTATATTTTCCCTCCATCATTTCTTTCTCAGGTTACCTGATGCTCAGCTACCACCCATGTATTTTCCTCACTGTAATACTGGACATTTCTTTTGATACTTCCATAGTTTCTAGTGACACAAAAGTGCAAGATAAGAATAAAAGCTTTGCCCATTATACCAGAACTAAAACACCTTATTACCAGATTCACAGAGTCCTTCATTTGCTCCCAAATGGAGCAAAGCAGAATCAAGATGAAGTTATTATGCCTCATGCGCCACACCCATATGTTCAAATATATTTGACTCAAGTATAACATATATAGAAAGATGTGGGACAAGCAGAAATGCACAGCCTGAGTAATTCTCAAAAAATAGATTCTCCCATGTAACAGACACAGACATCACAAAGTTGATAAACAACTTCTCTTTATGTTACTCTGAGTCATTACTTCCACCCAAAAGAGAACCAATATTCTGACATCTCTTACCATCCATTTATTTTGCTGGTTTCTGAAGATGTATGAAATAGAACTGCAATTTGTACTTAGTTATATCTCATTTCTTTCATTCAGTATTATAACATCTGTCCATGCTGTTACTTAGAGTAGTGCTGTATGTAATATTTTCTTGCATAACTATAAGACCATTTATTCATTCTTTTGAGTCTTCAGACTATTCACATCATTTGGGTTGCTCCAGATTTTTCCTGTCTCAAAATGTTGTTTTGAACATTCTTGTATGCTTCTTTCAGTGTACCACACTTGTATTATTTTGGGAAATGAACTTAAAGTGAGGCCCTGGGTACACATGTTCAGCTATGTACCAAAATGTTTTTTGAAAGAGTTGTAAGTTAACAAGATGATTTAAAATGTATATGTTAATATTCAGGGTCAAGCACAGCCAAGACATTCTGGGGGGAAGAAAATGCCACTACTCTCAATGTAAAGAAACGAATACTACCAAGCATGACTTGTAATAAAACGATAGTAAGTAAGGTAAGATGCTGTCATAGTGAAATAAATAATGGCATGCATACACCAAAGTCAAGAAATGCATATGCATTTCATGCATATGCATGAATTTATAATATTAATTTATAATAAATGTTGACAGATGTGGAAAAAATCTTTTCAACACAGAGTACATACATATGGATATAAAAATAGATTTTGATCCCTATCTCACACCATACATATAGTCTACCTGAGGCTGATAGTCTTTACTTGGTCTACAGTTCATCATAAATGAATGAAGTTCTAAAGCCTAGTCAATTATAAACCTTATTTTTATTTGCATTGTGATTCAAGCTAGTACCTCAGATAATCTTCTTTAATAATATTAAGATTAAATCTTTATGCATATTTAGAAAAACTGACTTCCTTCTCCTCCTCTTCTTCATTGTTCCTCTCTTTCCTCTTTCAACTCTTCTTCTGCTTCTCACCTCCTATCATTTTCTCTTTCATTTACCTAACACTAGACACCAGACATTAGGGGGCTGTAAGTCAGAAGCCCACATACCAAATATGATGTGAAGAATTATTTAAAAATTACATCATGCTTTGAAAAAATCCTGCTGACAACATGATTGTGAGATTTTACATGAAATCCAATGATGGGGAATCTCTTGAAAATCTAGCAGCTCTGGCTACCATGGGCCAGCAGTATTTCATGGCAACTGTCTGCAGGACTTTGTGAAACACTAGCCTGCTTACAACAGGGCCCTGTCCAGACTCACCTTCATCCTCACTAGCATATACCCCCGCCTGACCCCTGTAGGAATTTGCATGTAAAATTTCCGTTACCATAAGTATTTGAATAAAGTAGTTAGGCATAAAATATAATCCTAAAATTATAGATGTAAAAATGTCAATATTGTTTTCTATTTATCTCCAGTTTTCAGTGTCCTTACATATGGCAGCTAGAAAGATTTTCTTCCTTTTTGGGCAATAAATCTCTTCTTGTTTTCACAGGAACATCAGTTCAAATTTGCAGACACTGTGTGCTGCAGATAAAATTGTTGCACTTAAAACCATATGTCACACTGAACTGTTCAAGAGGCATCAAGCCTTTCTCACTTGCAGATCTTTAAAGATATAATTTTATGCTCAGTTAAGATGGAAAAGAGCATTAGGTTTGAGAATAAACCTATTTACTGTAGAGAGATTTCACTAAATTATTTCACCAAATTGTTAGGTAGAGAGACATTATTATAGTATGTTAAAAGGCAACTTTTTAAACTTAACATCTGTGTTCCCTTATATCTAGTAGTTAGTAGGAATTATCAACCTGACAGCAATAGGATAGGTCAAGATACAATAAATCCCAGCCCCTGTTCACTTACACATTTATATTCACTTTTTAAAGAATCTATAATAAGGATCTCAATTCACCAGGTAGCTATGAATCGGTAAACATTTTATGGAAAATTTTGCCCTATTTCAGGCCATCATTATATTATAGTTATTGAAAGGCATAAGTTCTATTCTATTTCATACAGGTAAAAAATCATCAACTTGAGTTGTACAAAATAAGTAGTTTGGTAACAGTGAATAGCACTTCAGCAATAAGAGGCATTGTACTATATCTGTTCTGCAATCCTATATGCATAACTTGGGCATTCTTTTCAGAGAGGGAAACACACAATAGGAATGTGTGTTTTGTTTCAAGAAAATATGCATATCTTAGTCCAAACACAATTTAAATAACAATTAAACTAAATTCAGATCTCAGCGTTGCAAAACTGGCTTCATTTAGCAGTCTAGTTCATGTATAGATTTAGATCTATATAAATTTTTCTTCTTCAAGTGAATATTAAAAGACAGGGGAGAAATAAAGATAATTAGAAGGAACCATAAGGAAAACCAGTGAAAAATTTCCTAGCTCAGAGGTGACCAGACCCCAGTATCCCTTAACTAATCTAAATCTTACAATAATGACACCAACATCATAATATTCCACATAAAATATTTACAATGGGAGCAGATAAACAGAATGACCAGTTTGGAGTATATACACACATCCAACATAAGCTAATTTCTCACTTAGAAGTATCAGAACCACAAATAGCTCCATCAAGATATAACCACTCTCAGGACCGAGACCTCATTTCCAGCTTCCTGTTGTGACTAGCCCTCGTTGCTCCTACCTCTGGCATATTTCCTCTCTTCTGTCCTGCCCCAGTTTATTTTGAGCTCCAAGGGCAAAAAGAAAGTGTGGCATCTATGCCCCCCCACCTTTGCTTCTCCCATTGTCCCAGTGTACTAAATAAGAAGGAAAAAAAAAAATGAGGTGGTGCTGAAGGTGTGAAATGTAGTGCAGAAACAAGATAGATAAAGAAGACAGTTTTCACAAGCTTCTTACGGTCTAGTATCAGTCACTCTTCCTTTCAGGTACACTTAGCTCTTAGTTCCTCAAAAACTCCCTTGAGTTCCCAAACATATTTGAATGCTCAGCTCAGTCTCTCTCTCTCTCTTGGACCAGGACATCTAGCTTAAAAACTAATCTTCCATACACAGTGGCCATGTGTCTTTCTCTAGTCTCCATCAGCTACTTCTTCTAGATCTAAAAGTTCCCATGAGTTCTCAAAAGATCATATGAAAATTATAAGGTGAAATAGTATATATCCATTTTTAGGTAAAAGTCTTAGGCAAACTTCTGGGCCCCCTTACCCAAAAGTCAACAGGGTACCCCATAACTAAACCAGAATGTAAAAAGGAATTTTAACTGCTATTATTGCTTCTGTAGTCTGCTTTGCTGTGCATGGCATGAGGAAGCTGTCTTGGCCACAAGATAGTATCTAATTCTGTCCTAAATGAACACCTGGTGTTTGTCAAATGATGTCATGATTTTATAATCATGAAAACGTGACTCTTCTATACCCCCAACTCTGTAACCAAAGGGACCAAAAAATATAAAAATGACCCAAACCAACTCTCAGGTTGGCAGCACCCTGAGGTGCTGTTTGCCCGGGCCAGCCGATATATAAAGCGGCCTCTTTGGCACAATGGAGTCTGGTGTGTTTCTGTGGGTCACCTGGCAAGCAACAATGGCACTACATTAAATCCCAAATAAAATCCCCAATAAACCAGTTGTCAAACATTCAACATTTTCTTTTGGGTCATCCAAGTGGTTGGGGAATTTTGGGAGTGTTATAAAGTAGTGCCCCTACAAGTTGACGGCATTTGGCTTTGTAGGATATGAAAAACTGCTCAGCATACCTCTGATTTGACCCAAGCTTTTCCTGTCTTCCCAAGCACTGGCTTGAATTTTCTTGCAGTCAAATGTTAAGTGTGTGTGTGTGTGTGTGTGTGTGTGTGTGTGTGTGTGTGTGTATGTGTGTGTGTGATCAATAGACAATAATACAAACCTACCCATTTTTTTTTCTGTAGATGTATAATAATCAAAATTTCTCTTCCTTTTCTGTATTTCCCAAATGTATGCATCTTTCTCTTCATTCTTTTCAAAATCAGCATGGCTATTCGGTTATATTTTTTTGAATTTGTTAATCAGCTGCAGAAGTCTTTTGGTTGAGTTTTTTGGGTCTCCTAAGTATAGGATCATCTCATCTGTAAATACAGATAATTTCAATTCTTTTCCTATTTGTATTCCTTTAATTTCCTTCTCTTGCCTTATTGCTTTGGCTACGTTTTTGAGTCTATTGAAAAAGAGTGGTGATAATGGGCATCTTTGTCTTGTTCCTGATTTTAAAGGAAATTCTCACAGTTTTTCCTCATTCAAAATGATGTTGGCTTTGGGGTTTTTTTGTGTGTGTGTATTGCCTTTATAATGTTGAGGTAAGTTCCTTCTATTCTGATTTTCTGCAGTATTTTAACATGAACAAGTCTTGGGTTTTGTCAAATGCGTTTTCAGCATCTATTGAGATGATACTGTGATTTTTGTCCTTAGTTCTATTTATGTGGTGAATGACCTGTATTGATTTGCATATGTTAAACCCGCCTTGCATCTCTAGAATGAAACCACTTTGGCCAAGTTGTACAATTTTCTTGATATGGTTTTGAATATGTACTGATAGTATTTTATGTAGAATATTTGCATCTATGCTCATCAAGGATATTGGTCTGTAATTTTCATTTCTTGAGACATCTTTATTCAGTTTTGGTATTGAGGTGGTACTTCATAAAAGGGGCTTGGAAAAATTCCATCTGTTTTTATTTAATGGAATAATTTGTGAAGAACTGGATTTAGTTCTTTTATAAAGTTTTTGTATAATTCAGCTGGGAATCTATCTGGACCTGGGCTTTTCTTTGATGGAAAGCTTTTTATTACTGTTTCTATTTCTTTGCTTGCTATTAGCCAGTTTAGGTTTTCTATATCCTCTTAGTTCAATCTAGGTGGGTTGTATGTTTCTAGAAATCTATTGACTTTTTTATGTTTTCCAGTTTAATTATTAGAGTATAAATTTTCAAAATAGTTTGATGATTCTCTGGATTTCCCCACTTTCTGTGGTAATGTCTCCTTTTCATTTCTTATTTTAGTAATTTCAGTGAATTCTTTCTTTTGGTTAGGTTGATTAAGGATTTATCAATCTTGTTTATCTTTTAAAATAAAAACCAGTCTTTTGTTTTCTGATCTTTTATATTTTTTTATTGTTGTTGTTCTGTATGTCACTGATGTCTGCTCTGATTTTAGTTATTTCCTGCCTTCTACTGGCTTTGGGATCAGTCTGTTAATATTTTTCAAGGGCCTTGAGGTAAATCATTAGGTTGTTTATTTGGTAACTTTATAACTTTGTTCTTCTTACTTAGGCACTTCATGCTATAAATTTTCCTCTTAAAACTGCCTTCAAAGTGTCCCCATAGATTTTGATATGTTGTGTCTCTATTTTAATTTAATTTGAGGAACTTTCTGATTTTTCCCCTTATTTCTCCTATGATCCAGTCCTCATTCAAAAGTGTATCATTCAATCTCCATGTATTTATGTAACTCATTTGGGTCTTCCTGCTGTTGATTTCTAATTTCATTCCATTATGATGTGAAAAGTTACTAGGGATTATATTACATTTTTCAAATTTGCTGGTTCTTGCTTTGTGGCCAAGAATATGGTCTATTTTGTACTTTTGGTCACATTTTATCTTCATGGATACAAATCCCATGTTTCTGTTCTATCTTATATTTTACTCTCTTTGCTGGTTTTGAGGCTTCATTCAACTGGCAGATATATTCTGAACTTCATTCCTGTCATGCTTTCCTCAGTCATTCTTCCTCATATCTTTAACCATACAACTTCTTGAAAAACAAGTCTACACTAAATACTAACCCTTCCTTCCCTTTTCTTTTTCTAAATATCTTGATCACTCTTTCCACTTCTCCATATGCCCAGAAGCTCCTATGACTTCCATCAAAGATTCAACTTGTAAACTACCATCTGCCTCCTGGATAGTCCCAACTGGAGATTTTATAAGCACTTCAAACTCACTATGTCTGAAACCAAAATTATTATCTTCCTTTTCTGATATCTCCCATCCCAGTGAAAAATATCACTTTCAACAATTACCCTTAGTTTTCTCTCCTTTGTTTTTATGGTTGATAGGGACTAAGAAAGTGGTTAAACTCTGAGTTGGTATCTGGATCTCCACTTAGTTAAGTTATCCAGCTAACCATAATGCTTCATACGTTAGACAGAAAATACATAAGCAGAGGCAATCCATTTTCACTTGGGTGTTTAATTTGTGTCCCTTGGTATATCATCTTCTCAATCAAGAGAAGTTGTAATGGCTGGAGATTTCCCTCCTAGATGAAACTCATTTGTGTTCACATTCCCATTTCAGAAAAGAGGAAGGCAGCACCAATTTTAATTAAAAATCTTAAGATATCAATTTGCCTATGAGACATTCTACATAATGTTCTTCCTTAAAGATCATTGTTTTCTAGTTAACATACTAGATATATGTTAAGTTATACTTACCTAAGTGGGTTAATGTTAGGAAAAGAGTAAGACTTTACTTTTTAAATTAATTTTATTAAAGTATGATCTCCATGTATTAAACTGCACCTAGTGTATATTTTAATGATTTTGGACAGCAGTATACACTTGTATAACCCTCTTCACAATCAAAGTATAGAACATTTTCATAAAACCAAAAAGATTTCCTTTAAGATTCTTTATCCTTCCTTAATACCAAGGAAAGCATTACCTGCATTTGTCACTTATATTTTCTGGAGTATGGCCTATTCCAGGTCTGGCTTCTTTTGTGTAGCATGATGTTTTTGAGATTAAATCTGCTTGCTCCATGGATCTTGTTTATTATTTCTGAATAGTTTTCTGTTGTATGAATGTACCATAATTTGTTTACCCAGTCACATAGTGATGGACTCGTCTCCAGTTTGGAGCTACAATAGGTAAAGTTTCTTAGAACAATCATGTCCTGCCTTTGTGTGGACAAATGCATTTCCATTTCTCTTCAGTATATACCTCAGAGTGGAATTAGAAGAATATATACCAAGTGTTATATTTAACTTTATAAGAAACCTCCTTTGAAACTGTTTTTCAAAGTGGTTGAAATATCTTACAGTCCCATGGATAATGCCAATTCAGCAAAGTAGGTGATTACATTTGTCAAGTCTTCCAAATATGACTAGTTTTTATGACTATTCATTTTATTAACTACAAGGAATGCCATGTTGAAATAACTAGCTATAATATAAAGAGTTTGTTGCTAATTTCAGTTTGGTTGGATTTTTTTTTACCAGGTATTTTTGAGACTTTGTTATTTGGCACATACACATTTAAAGTTGTCATATCATCTTGATGAATTTATCCCTTGATGAAATGTTCCTTTTTATTTCTGCTAGTATTTCTTTTCCTTCTTGGCAATTTAGTAAGTATTAACATAGCCATTAAATTTTTAGGGGACTATAAAGAGTTTATTTAGGGACATGAGGCTACAGTTTAAGAGAAGGCCATGATAAAACATTATATTCCAGAGAAAGAGTTTGGAACAGTTCATTTCCAGAAATGGAAAACCACCTCCAATTTTTTTCTTGATTAGTGTTTGCATGTTCTATTTTTCTACCATTTTACTTTTAATATATCTATATGTTTAGATTTAAAGTGTTTTTCTTATAAAAAGCATACAGCTGTGTCTTGCTTTATAATCCAGTTTGAAAGACATGCTTTTTAGTTAGAATATTTAGGCTGTTTTTGTTCAGTACAATTATCCACATGGTTGAGACTATAACAATCACCTTAGTATTTTTTGTTTCATTTGATCTTTGTTCCTCTCTTCTTTATAAAACTTTTTTGATTAACTGAATATTTTTACTACTATACTTTTCACTAATGCCATCTTATTTTATAAATACTTAAT
The DNA here is from genome assembly GCA_004027655.1 of Graphiurus murinus. Classification (NCBI taxonomy): domain Eukaryota; kingdom Metazoa; phylum Chordata; class Mammalia; order Rodentia; family Gliridae; genus Graphiurus; species Graphiurus murinus. Next base: position 133,703 of record PVLC010000616.1, on the reverse strand, counting down.
TCTTTGGGTCATTTGTATCTTCAACTTATAAAACTCTAAATTCAAATAATATAACTTTATGAACAACATAAGAACCTTAAAATAGAATATTAATATATTTGTCTTCTTAATTTTAAATTATGCCCAATTAAAGATCATCTGAATCTCTGTTCTCTAGTATTATTATTTTAGTTTTTCCTCTTTTTTTATATCACTTTGGATAGTTTCTGATGCTAGATTTTTTTTTTTTTCTTCAGTACTGGGGATTGAACTCAGGGGCATTCTACCTCCAAGCTATACCCCCAGCCCTATTTTTTATTCTTTATTTTGAAACAGGATCTCACTAAGTTGCAGAGTGCCTCACTAGGTAGCTGAGGCTGGCCGCGAACTCAGATCCTCCAGTCTCAGCCTCCCAAATGCTGGGATTACAAGCGTGTACCACCACACCCGGCTTAGATTTTCAAATTTGCTAATTTTTTCTCTGATAATATCTAATTTTTCTTTCATCCAATTCAGTGATTTTTAAAAAAATGTATATATTGTATGTTCCATCCCTAGAGTTGGTTCTTTTTATTGCTTTCTATTTGATTCATGTTTTCCTCTATGCATTTATATATGTAAACTTTAAAATCACTAATTTCATATTCTCTGTAATACCTATTTATTGGATTTTATCTTTGTAGCAAGATTTTCCTGCTTTTGTACATGTATAATAACTTTTATTAGATGCTAAACACAGTGAATTTGATATTGCTAAATACTAGGTTTGTCTTCCTTTAAAGAGTGTTAACCTTTGTTCTGCCAGGAATTAGGTTATCTGCTTTCAGCTTCATCTTTTCAATATCTGCTTTTGAGTGTTGCTGTGGTAAGTTTAGCGTTATCTTTACTCCAGGTCTTGGCTGAGGAGCCTTCCCTGTGCTGCAGTCTGGAAAGCAACCACTACCACAAATCTGGAGTGACCGTAGTGCTCATCTGACTGCGGTCTTCTCTCAGCAGCACCCTCTTGCTTTATTTTTTATTTAATATCTGAAACCGTTGCTTGATATTTTTTTTTCTATTTTCCAGTTGTGTCCCTCTTTGCAGACTTTTGTGATATAAGAATAAAATGCTAATTTACAATGACTGCAGGCAGAAGTCTGGCATCTCTTTTCAAAAAGACATGATGGGTAGTGACTCTTCCAAATTTCTCTTCTTAGATGAAGAAATAGCTTATCTTTATAGAACAGGAAATAACATCTTACCCCAAATTGTGCTCTGTCTTGGTCAAACGAAATATTTTCAATGGAATGATTGGTTTTTCAGACTCAAATCATTATTTTTTCTTTTTAGAGAAACAGAGGTTACCATCTATCAGCCATACCATATTCAGGAAAAAAAGTTAAATATTAGATATGTTGGATAAGGTAGTTATTACTATGTAACAACTACCCTAAAAATTTAATGGCTTAAGATAACACCTATTTATTTATTCTCACAAGTCTTTGAGTCATTGAATCAGTACTGCTGATCTGAATGAGCTTGCTGGACCTCCTGCATTGGCCTGTGGTCAGCTAGATCTGCCAGTTGTTTGGGAGTCCTGAGCTGGACTTCTCTGTAACTCACATCTTGGCTGGAACAATCAGACTGACTCAGCTCTATTCCATGTGCTGTGTACTCATGATAGGGCTGGTCACCCAAGAGAGCAAGTGGAATTGTTTTGTGTTCTTGACATGAAGTACATTTCTACTTGCATTCTTTTGCCTGATGCAAGCCACAGGGTCAACCCACCCACATTCAAGGGTTGGAGAAAGAGATGCCCTCCCACCTCTCGGTTAATCTCCTGATGAAAACAGTCCCATCTCATTGCAAAGATTTTGGATACAAAGGGCAATAGAAAATGGGGTCATTTTCTCAATTCATCTATTATAGAAGCTTACCTTTCTAAAATGATCTTATTTTGGGGAACGAACTAGACTCAAAAAGATTAGTGATCGGAAATGTTCTCTGCTAAGCTTCACTAATCATTATGACTCACCACAGCATATGGACAATGGGAACACTAGGAAAGCTCATTAATCAGCCATCTATATCTGTCTCCGCTAGCCTCTGCGTATTACCATCTCCAACTCCATTATCACTTTTTTTTTTTTTTTTGGCCAAATCTTGCAAATAGGCCATAACTTATGATCAAGCAAGTTCCTTATTATGATATCCATCCTGACTGTCCTGGAAAACTATTTTTTTTTTTCTTAACACTTAGTACTTCCACCCTATTCTATATGTAAAATATTACCTATTATTTCAGTAAATTGTTTAATTATATGATCCTTTTCTATATAATCTGGGAGGCCCAAATCATGTGGGTTTTACTTTGTGTCTTCTTCAATATTAATGTGGAGCACTTGACATAATAGTTGCACCATTGAATAAGCTGAATGAAAAGTTGATTAATGTGCACATTCTACGGCTACTTTTCCAATGGGCAGGAAGAATGGCTTTAATTGTCATTTTAAACAATATAATAAATACTAATCGCTACCATTTATTATTTCTCTGTCTAAACACTGTTCTTAAATCTCTACCAACATTAAGAAAAACTAGTAATTCTTCATTGTTGCCTGCCTTTTAGCTCCAACCCATATTACAAATTTTTGGCCAATATGTGCTTTGCTGTCTAGTCAGTTTCGGCAGAGGGAAGATTAGGACTTTGAAGACAGAGATTACATTTAAATCTCACACTGCCGCTTCTCAAATGTTTTGCATCCAGAGACTCTTTACCTACAAAATGGAGGTTTGCCAATATTTAACCCATAACAAAACCAGTTTGTACCTCACAACAATATATGAATACAATGCACCAACAAAAAAGTTTTAAAAATTAATAAAGAATATTTAAAAAAGAGAAATTAAATATGGAAAGTCTGACATGCCATAAGGACTTACCTATTCACTTATTTCTCCTCCCTTTCTCTCCTGGAATGCAGATCTAGATTTAATAGCAGATACTACAAACCACAAATGGGTCATTGTAGCTTTATAGTTGTGGCTTGGAAAAATGAAGACATTGAAAAGGAAAGAATTGGTTTCTAACATGCTTCCCTCTGGGTGTTTTGGAGAGAGGTCTTGCCAAGCATCTGAAGAATTGAGCACCACCATGGAATAACTTCCCACCATCCGCAAAGGAGAGTGCAGGTGTAGGGCGCTCTCTCTGCAACCTCAGATTTAGGCTCAGGGCCTCTGGAGGGTGGACTAGGGCAGGTTTTACTCTTGCCTCTTCCCCTTCCAGGAAGACTGAGGGCCCACATCCATTGTCACAAATAACTTGTTTGTATCTTTCTTTCTTTTCCAATCTATCTCTCTTCATGTTAGTTACAACTTAGAAATTTTTACCCTTCAAACTTCTCATCTCTAAATCACTAAGAGATAATTCAATTCAAATTTTCCACCCCTAAATTGCTAAGAGATAATTCAGATTTTCAGAGATTTTTTAAAAAATCAATTGTGCCATTTTTGCCACAGCAAATATCTGATTTTCCTTGCATATCCCAACAAATCTGGAAAGATGTGAAAAGAAAGAAAAGGCTAGAGGGTTTGGATAAGAAGTAGATATGATGGTTAGAATCATGCTCCCCTAAACTATCCAAAGCCTAATTCCTAAAACCTGTGTATATGTTACCTTTACTTGCAAAAGGACTTTTGCCGGTTACATTAAGGTTATTGAGACGGAGGATAATCATGAATGATCCAGGTGTGTTCACCTTAATCATTTCTCCAGGGTATGATCAGAGATAAATGTGACAATGGAAGAAAAGTCAGGGAGACATGATGTTGCTGGCCTTGAAAATTAAGGATGATGCTGCTAGCCAAGGAAAGCATTCTCCCAAAACTGGAAATCATAAGGCATAAAATTATGTCCCGAGCCCTCCAGAAAAGAACATACCCCTGCCAACATTTTCGTTTTAGACCAGTGAAACCCATGTTGGGTTTCTGATCTACAGCCTAAAGATAACAAATTTGTGTTGGCAATGGACACTAATTTAGTGGAAAAGAATAAGGATGGGCAGCAGAAGGCATTTTCTAAGCGAGGTGTTTGACATATACAATATCAATGAAAGATCTTTTATTCAATCTTTCATTTGTTCCAAATCTCCTTGGCATCTGCAAGTGCAGTGAAGAAACCTTGAACATAGTGATTCCATCCACCTAAGAACTGCTGACTTTCAAATCTTGAGATTTGCAAATGGAACCACCAATAATGTACAGCTATTTTCATATACTCACCTTGGGCATCCTTTACCCAGATTTTGGAAGGATTCTCTTTGGAGTCATGGAAGATAGCCTCTCTCTGGACAATAACATTCTCTAAGAGCCTAGAGAAGAAACAAGAGCTCTTCCCCACAATGTTGTATCTCTGTACATAGGCATAGTTGAGATCAAAATTTAAAAACAAAGGTAGAACCAGAAGCAGTATAAACAGATGATATTAGAGACCTTCAAATCTCCATCACTATCATTGCCCAGAAACCTTTGCCAACTGCTTCCTGCATGGAAGATACATTGCTATGAATTGAAGATATACAAAATTAAACCCATTGCCCACAAGGAAATAATGATTCGATGCTTTGATTGGCCTAATTTTTTGATTGCTGCATTTAGCAGGAACTAGTGAATGATCCCCCAAAGTTAACCATTTTCTAGTCTATGCTTTGCAAAGTTACTTGATTTTTCCCAGAGTAATAATGGGCTCTGGAAAGCACTGAACCATCACAATAGAAATTGGTATTATTTCCCATCCTATACCTACTAAGGCAAAAAAATTAAGTGATGCATTTTAGGAAGACCCCAAACAGAAACTGGACCAGCAAAGGTATTTGCACTAGTAGAAGGTCGTAATCTCTTGGTTCTGATTAATGAAAGCCATATTCACAAACAATTGAACAAAGGTATAGATGGCCACTCACAAATGTTATGTAAAGAAAGAGAGAAAAGAGGAAAAAATTTTAACAACAAAATAGCCTTACTAAAGATATTGATGAAAACTAGCCTTTAAAGGGTCAAATGACCTGAGATAAACCCCATCTCTGATACCTTATAATTATATGCTTTTGAGAGAGCACCTTAGCTTCTATGAGATTGTTTTCTCAATCTTCAATACATAAATATAAATTTATGAATCATATGAAATGGCATCAGTATTAGATTATATATGTAAGAGATTTTAAAAGCACCTAGTGGTGTGTTTCATATAATACCAGTGAAAGATTTTTTATTCAATCTTACATTTGTTCAAAATTGACTTGGCATTTGCAAGTGCAGTGATGGATTCTTGAATATAATGATTCCACACACCTAAGAATTGCTGACTTTTTGAGATTTGCAAATGGAGTCACCAATCTGCCAAGATTTGCTTGAAAATGCTTCAACAGAGCAATTATAACTTAACTCTCTCTTTTGTTTTATGCTTCAATTTTAGATGTTTCATAACCAACTTCTTTGGAAAGTAAAAAAAAAAAAGTATCTAGCACATCAGCATTTTTCAAGCACATTAGGATTTGAGCAACTAAATGACAATATCTCCTGGAGGAGAGATTTTTCTACTCACAGAACCCAAGACAAGAATCATTTGTTCTAGTGTTACAAATTAGAAAAAAAATCTCCAATGCCTCTTTTGCCATTATTTTTCTGATGTTGGAATTCTGATGGAAACATTCAAGTTCATTGCAATCTCTTCATCAATTCTTGAAGGTAAGATTATACCCTTTTCAATTATCTCTGCTCCAATCCACAGTAGAGAGGTAGGTGTGTGCGTGTGTGTGTGTGTGTGTGTGTGTGTGTGTGTGTGTGCGAGCGCGCGCGCGCGTGCGCGCACGCTTCCCCAAAACCAAGAAAATCTGTTTTTGCAGGTGAGAATTAGCATATGAATTTTAAATTAAAAAGCCACTAAAATGTGTTTAACTTGTGTGTAAGAAACCTAACCTGCTACCAGTAATTCTCAATCCTGGATACAAAATAGAATAACCTAGGAAGCCTTTTAAATGTTTCCTATACACAGAAATGCCCCATTTGCATGTAATTGGTCTAGGGTGAAGCCCGAGCTACAATGGGATTTTTATAGGGTTTCTTAGATGATTCTTAATGAGTTGCCAAAGTAGCAAGGTACATAGTCCTGGCAGTCCATTAGAGTCACCTGGGGAGCTTTATGTCCAGTGCACACACCAGATTTATTAAATAGGAATGAGGAGGGGGGGTGTGAAACCCAAGCATCAATATTTTTTAAAGCTCCCCAGCGTGTGCTACCTGACTTGAGAAGCACTACCTGTGCCACGCCAGTGATGTAATGATTATGATGTACATTAGGCATCAAATGATCCATTATGCAGCCTGATATCTCAGCTCACTGCAGCGGGGACTCATATTAGACTCCTCATCTTTGCTTCACATATGGAATTAACAAAGTTAATTTCAGGTTCCATCCTACCTTTACTAAGATGAATACTGTGTCAGTGAACAGAGAATTACCTCTAGTGTTTCTGACATATTTGCTTTCAAAATATTTTGAGAACTAATCGTCTACTGTGAGCAAATATGAATATCATCCCATGTGAGTACATTTTGTCCTGGAATTGGCCCGGGGTAATTCATGGACCCATGAGCATTGGGATCTCTCTACTATTGCTGGAAATTGTAATACTACTGATTTGCTGCATTACAGGGATTTTTAAACTACACAGTTGGCTTTAGGTAAACGTAGGCCTTTCAAGCTCACCACTTTTTAGTATCTGCTAATTTCAGGGGATATTTCAAATATTATAGGGAAATGTGGGGACCATGTTACTTTTGTTATCATCATCATGCTAAAGCTCAATCACACCAGAACCCTAGACAAGTTTCAGAGAAGTATCACCTGACCTTGGCACCTTATATTATACATCCCTTATAAGTAGAACTGTCTTCACTTTGCTCGGTATCTTTTATCAAGTAGCAATGGAAGCATTAGCCTGGAGTTAGTAACTCAACTTGATAATAATTACAGTAGTCCTCAGGACTAGGGATTGCTTTGCACTCTATGAAGTGGTCTTTGCTAGAAGTATTTCATTGCATGGTTTTTGTTGGTCCTTTATAAACCTGTTTTGAACATCTCCAGGCAGCTGGATTTGTAGCCAGGCTTTGCTCAATGTGAAATCATATCCACAATCTTTCTGTGGTTCCAGGGTAAGAGTTCTACCTGGAAATGGGTCAGCCCTTACTATCTCAGCATATGTCGCAGGGACTACGTTCTTTCAACAATTTGAGCACTTTGGTTCCAAATTAAATACATTTTTTCTTTCTCTTGTTGTACTCATCTTTCTATGACCATCCAAACTTTGGGAAGTGAAAAAGAGTATGGGAAGATATTTAAAATTAAGGAATAAAACCACATTCTTATCTTTATTAAGTGATGCTGAAATACTCTGGTTTCTATTTTGCTCAGGGTTGTGAGTGGCTTTTATTTTGTTCTGAATCTGTTTACCGGCAAATCAGGTGAGTTCCTGTGATTTCCTTAAAGATTAGCAGTTTACTGCCACAGCCTCTCTGCCTTTAACTCATTGGGATTTCCAAGCCAGGCCTTTTGAATCACAAAGTTCTGGGTAGCATGAAATTGCTTATACTGCTAAGGTAGAAAGATGGTACAAAATTGGTCTCACTCTAGGTGTAAGTACACACAAATACACCAACACACACACACACACACACACACACACACACACACACACTCATGTATTCATATACTTTAGTATATCTACAATTCAGATAACCACTGTGCCCTGGATGGGGAAGAAATAACTCACTATTTCTTTGCCTTTATATAGACCACCAGGAATGGCAGCCCTGACCCACAGGGATTGTTCTTTAACCTCTCTTATAATGGACATAGAGGAGTAAACACCAGTTTCTGAACCATGTCCATGTCCCTTCAGGTGGAAACACAATGATTAAAGAAGGATGGACAAGAACCAAGGAGTCCATCACCTTTTAGCTGGGGCTGGCATCCAACACGGAAGATTTCCACAATACTAAGAGGGACATACTTTCCTTCATCCCTCTCCTTTTTCAGATCTCTGATAGATTCTTAGATACACTATTTTCAACTAAAACAGCCTGCTGCTCTAGCCCTCAGGTGAATTCTGGAAGCCTAATTTTAGATTACTCTGTATCCTTTCAGAGGGAATGGAAGCCAGGGAGAGATCCTAAAGCTATAATCCCCAAAGGATAAATCTGCTTGCAGGTGTAGGGCTGCCATTTAAAAGAATGATCCAAAAAGACATTTCTAGGCTCATAAAGCTCAATAGTTAATATGCATAAGAATCATCTCAGATATTTGTCATAAATGTAGACTCTCAGGCCTCCTGTTTCCAACTCAGAAGATCTGGGTCCAGGATTGGAGTAAAGGATTGATGGGTCATTACAGACAATTCTGAGGCAGCCATTATGTAGAACTAAGGTGTATTTGTTATTTCTTCTCTTATTTTGGATACCAGGTAACCCTAAGAAACACTTAAACCTGAAAGATACGAGAAATTCTAACCATCTTAGTGTACCTGGGTGCATCAATTGGGATTAGATGATGGAGACAATCTACTCATTAAGCAAATCGTAGTTGAACTCTTTCTCAGCCACTGCCCACCATCTATACACTTTTCCAAATCCACTGATATTCATAACATGTCTAAACTATAAAAAGCTATTTCTTCCTTATTTTGCATGTGATTTTTCCCTATTTCTCAATATTTTTTCTTTTCCTTACCTTACAATTTCCTAGTAATAGTTTAAACAAAGCTTACTTCCCCATTTTTTTAAAAAAAATCTCCCCTTGCAGAGTAAATTGTATCATCCACATTCATTGATAACACTTATTCGTATCACTCTATTTAATTAATTCGTATTACTGTTTCTTCTTCTAAACTGAACTCCTCAAGGGCAACGACTGAATTTTATTTGTCTTTGTGTTACCAGTACCTAGCACAAATTCCCAACTGAGAAAGAGTTCAATTATTATTATGTTGAAAGAAAACATTTTTGTTTGTTTCCTATTGGGCAATGTTTTCAACAACAAAATACTGAAGTGGTTTGTCTTAGAAGAGCAAGAGATTGTCATGCAAGTGCAGAGTCTAAACTGTGTGGAGAGGGAGACTTGAGGCTGTCCAGAAGCAAAGCTTCAGAGATAGGATCATGAGATCTAGTCCAATTGTCTATAGGATGAAGGGAAAGAAAGATAAAAGTCACTCTGGTTTGGTTGAGTTGAGGGCTTATGCAGTTGAGTTGAACATAATGAATCTTTTTTAAATAATTGGACATGTTCGGTTTGAGGTATTAGAGGGGTTATGCAGAGGGCCATATTTTTATGCTATTGAAAATATGGGTCTGGAATTTGGTAAAAGTTGTGATTGGAAATATAAATTTGATTTTCTTCAAGTGTAGGCTGTGTGTCTAAAGCCTTGAGAATAGATGTGGTCTCCCTCCATACCCCCAGGAAATGAATAGTGCAAAGAGAAGGATGAATCATGGAAAGAAACTGAGCAGATTCCAAGCAAGGACCCCATGGGCCATTTGTCTCAGCACTTTGATTTTAAGTGTTCCTAGCATGTCTAAACACCAAGCTGACCTCAGGAACTATCATACTTTCTTGTTATTTGCTACCTATTTTCTGAGTATAAAAATTATTAAACCAGGTGCAGTGGTATAACGCCAATAATCCCAGTCTTTAGGAGGCTGAGACAGGTGGATTGCAGGTTCACAACCAGGCTCAGCAACTTAGTGAGACCCTATTTCAAAATTAAAAATATAATAGGGGTATATCTCAGAAGTAGAATGCCCCTGGGTTCAATCCCTAGTACTGCAAATAATAATAATAATAATAATAATAATAATAATAACAACAATAATAATAATAATAATAATGTAATAAAATTAAAAGTATCACAAATATTACCTGGTGCTCCATAAAGCTCAATTTATCATTCATATTTGAAATGTTGTGTTACCAGAAAACAGTATTACATTGAGTCTGTTCTAATGGTAGTTATTTCAGAAATAATTTATAGCTTAATCAAAATTGATATTAATTTATCATATTTATAGACTCACATGTGAATATCACAAGCCTGAATCAGACATTTGCAATAATATCTTGAAAAATAAATATTTTTGAGAAAAACATATTTTTAAATAAAAAATTCCCACATTTATATAAGATGACCAGGAAATACTTATAAAATTATCACAGTTGCAAATAATATTATAGTTTTTTTCGAAGCCTGGTCATCCATTCTAGTTTCCTGGAGATCACAATGTATTCTCCAAATCAGTACTAACAATACCCTCCAATGAAGGAAAAATATTCTGCTTCCCTTTTTGTAAGTCCATTGTTCTGACAATGTTTTTTTTTGTTGTTTTGTTTTGTTTTTGCGGTACTGGGGATTGAACTCAGAGGCATTCTACCTCCGAGCTATACCCCCAGCCCTATTTTTTATTCTTTATTTTGAAACCGGGTCTCACTAAGTTGCGGAGTGCCTCACTTAGGTAGCTGAGGCTGGCCGCGAACCCGGATCCTCCGGTCTCAGCCTCCCAAATGCTGGGATTACAAGCGTGCGCCAC